>JPKC01002241.1:0-35975 GCA_000750925.1 Pseudogymnoascus sp. VKM F-4518 (FW-2643) | reverse complement strand
GGCGGTGTTGGGGGCGGTGGTTTATTTGGTTAAGGTGCGTTTTCTAGGGGTTTCATTCCTATTTAGTAGAGAGAGGTGGGTTGTGGGAGAGAGAGGGATGAGGGGGAGAGGAAGGAAGGAGTGTAGGCTAATGTGGAAATAGGCTTGCGAAGAGGTATCAACGAGCTATGATCTCGTTGAGACGCTGTTTGATGAGCTAGCAGAGTTTACGGTTCGCTTGAGGGAGTATGCAAAGGTGGAAGTTGGGGAGGCGATGAAGAAGAAGGTTGTGGCGACTTTAGCATGGTGAGTATTGTGCAGATGGGAAGAGGAGAAACTGGGCTGACTGTAGGTTTGAATAGTATGTTGGAGATTATTGGAAGGTATGATGGGCTTGAGAACTCTGTGGTGAAGAAAAAGACTGACTTTGTGTGAAGATCGGAGGAGCTGATTAGGACGAAGCGGTTTAGTAAGTCTATTTTATCTGTTGAAGTTAACTCTAACAAGATAATAGGACACTTTATTGGCGTCGCATGGTTTGGCAAGGATGAGAAGACAAGAGACGCCCTCGACCGCTTTCACAAGTTGATAGACAGCGAGGAGCGCCTTGTCATTGCTGTGACCTATTCATCGGTACAGAACACTGAGAGCAACGTCGGTACGTTACTCTCGGCTGCCGACGAAAACAAACAGTCCCAGAAAGATATATTAGGAAAGGTGGAACAACTCTCAACAGTGGTCACAGGTAAGTCCAAATACCCCACTCTAGAATTATTCTTTCTGACTATGGCCTCTCACTCTTCTAGACGGCAAGGAAGAAGATCTACTCGCCCACGCCCTCTGGACACGAGCCGTACCCAAAACGCGCGAACTCTTTGCGGATTTTAAAGAGAATCTCCTCGAAGGGACAGGTGAGTGGTTGCACAGCGAGCTCCTATTCCGTGCGTGGGAAAAGGAAGAGGCGTCCCTCCTGTGGGTATTTGGGGGTCCTGGAGCCGGCAAGAGCTTCTTGGCCACTAAAACAATCCTCCTGCTCCGAGACCAGCATGACCAGGACCCTGAACACCCGTCAAGAGTCGCCGTGAGCTATTTCTTCGTGAAAGAGGACAACCAGGCTCTCCATGACTTGAACGTTATCTTGAAGACTATCGCCTACCAGATTGTTCAAAAAGATGAAATATACAGAAGATATGTCGTATCCGCGTGCAAGTCGCCAGAGGCAACCAACACAGCGGAGAAAACATGGAAGGTTCTGTTTCTAAATTTCTATACGTCTGTCCAGGGGGCCGAGAGCTCAGCCTTCATCGTCATCGATGGGCTTGACGAGGCACCTCTAGACACAAGGAGGAAATTCCTAGAGCTCCTAAAAGTTCTAGTTAACCAAGCCCCCGGGGACCGCACCCCCCGTCCCAGACTCCAAATCGCCATCTTCGGCCGACCAGATCTTAGGGACGACATGGAATTCTCCCGGCAAGAGAAGTTTGTGAACGTTAACGCCCAGAAAAACCGCAAGGATATCAACGACTACATCCTAAGCCGACTCCCTCTCGTCAGAGTCCTGAAAGACATGAAGCCTAATGCGCGCACCAAATTTGCCAAGGAGATCCGCTCCACGATCCTCCAGCGCGCCGACGGTATGTTCTTCTGGGCCAAGCTGGTGCTCGACCAGATCTACCGCAAGGAGCGCAAGAGCGAGGTGCAACAGGCGCTCCATAATGCGCCGCGGGAGCTAGATCGCATGATCCGCCATATTTTTGAGAGGGTGGCGGCGGATCCAGACGTCAACATTGCGGATCTTAATAAGATCCTGTCATGGGTTACTTGCGCGAAGAGGCCGCTGAGGTTAGGAGAGGTGCATCTTATCTTGAAGCTTCCAACGGGGGAGCCAAATTTGTCGCTGCGGCGGAGGCTGAGAGGAAAGTTTGCTTCGTTTTTTAATATGTCGAAACTTGAAGGGGAAGAGGAGGAGGAAGAAGAAGAGGAGGAAGTAGAAGAGGCTGTTCCGGAAGAGAAGGTGGAAGAGGCGCCTCTGGATTTTTCTAATCTCAGCGATGATGGTGATGATGATGACGACGACGGCGATGATAATAGTGACTATGGCAGTGATGACGATGACGAGGACGAAGACGAAGATGAAGGCGGCCAAAATGTGGCCCCTCGAAAAGATGAGTTTGCAATAGATGAGAAGACAAAGATTGAGTTCAGAACCATCGAAATCTCGTTCAGCCACAAGCGCATCAAGGACTACCTAGTCCAAGAGGGAGGGTCACACCCAGTTTTTGTTCCCCCGGAATACCCCAAGATGTCAATCGGTATCGACCTCAACGAGTCGGAGCTCGAGTTGTCCCTGACCTGTCTCGCTATATTAGTGGACGGCATCACCGAAAAAGAAGAAGAGTTGAATCTGACACAGTACGCGGCAGAAAATTTTATGAAGCACCTAGGGGAGGTCGACCGGTCGAAAATCAGCAAGGAGAACAAACTAAAACTCCTGGAGCAGATAACTAAGGTGTTCTGCGATGATGCCGGGCTCAGAAAATTGCTCCGTGCGACGTTTGGGGACGACGAGAGTTTTCAAAATCGTCGAAAGAACGCCTTTTATCACACCTGGTTTGGGACGGACGAACACTCCAAGGCTCTTCGCGGATTCCTCGGAGAAATCGACAATGTTGGCAGCAATAATTTCACGGATGACCAACTTGAGTGGATGAGGCTCTCCGTATCTTCTGCAAAGGAGTTTTATAGGCCGCTGATGATGGTTGCATCAAATATCTGGCTAACGAAGACCGGATTCGATGATGAGGGATATCTTGACAAGTCGCAGCTCTATGTATGGGTACTACATGGCTATTTCATGCTGGTAAGTAGCCACTCCACATCAAGCTCGCAGCGTACTAACTAGCAAAGCATGATGATGGAAGCCGAGACGACGACGTCGAAGATTTCGTCATTTACAATACTTCTCTGAGCGAAATCCCCCTTGAAAGTATGCGCACATACGCCGAGTGGGCCGGTTTGAAAAAGACTGCACACTGGCATGCTGGCCTTGCCTGGATTATGATGGATGGGGACTATTTCGATGCTGCCATTGCTGAATTCAAGAAAGCCCTCGAGATGGATAGTAAGGCGTGGGTCGCCCAAGAAGGGATCTCCCGCTGCTACGACAGCCTTGGCGATGTTAATCTTGCATTGGAGTGGATGGCAAAGGCCACGGAGAACGTGCCTACTAACCTCAGTTTCCTAGTGCCGCAATACTTCTTGCCGCGAGTTGCACCATGGCTAAGCAAGATTGGGGACTCTGAGCGCGCCATCAAAGCCTGGAAGGAGGTATGGGAGTATGATGTGTACAAAATGGATAACCTGAAAAGCTACATCTTCCAGCTTCATAAAGGGGGCAGGCACCAAGATCTGGTTGACCTCATCATGGAGATAAGAGATTATATATCAGGCAAAGAGCACTGCGAGGACCTCCTCATTAGATTTCTAGTTACCGGCCACGATGAATTTGACGCCTTCGACGCCATCGGTACTTCCTTAAACGTCGTCAATGCCATTGATTCTCGCGATACCTTCATATGGTCTTGTGGTATAGCAATCGTATCCGCCGATGCCATCGAAGCCGAAACCGACGAGCCCGTGCCATGCACCAAGATCCGCATGAACGTGGCTTCCTTCAAGTACGAGTACTGCAACCAAACCTCGGAAGCTGTCACTCTCTGGCAAGAGACCATCGACCTGATCAACGCCTATGCCGCGTCCGGCGGGCGCCTCCTTCTCAACGCGCGCAAGGAGTGCACAAACGCCATCTGCCAGATCCATTTCGATGCTGCGGTCGAGGCTAAGGAGCGCGGTGAGGATCCGGGGCCTTGGGTCGATTCGCTCAAGGACCGGGCGCGCTTCAGTACGGGGCTCATTGCGGAGGATGACGAGTGCTGGATTTACGGCACGGGGTACGCAAGTATGATCTACGGCGTGTGGCTGCGCGATTATGACGGTGCTGAGGAGGCGGTGTGGAAGAAGTGTTTCCAGGCTGCGGTGGTGCAGGGCGTTGATCTGCTCGTCGACGAAGACCCGGATAATGACCAAGTTGCGTAAGTTGTCTCTATCTTTTGGACGCAGGCCCTGTTCAAAATACATTGATTGCTGATATTTGGGGGGTTAGGTACATTGCCCTGGCGAGCACGCTCTTAATGGCGAATGATATACCGAATGCAACTGCTGCATTCGCGATTGCGTTGAAAGCGCTCGAGGAGAGTGCCAAGAAGCGCGCGCTGGAGGAGGAAGCGGCCGCGCGCCTAGAAAAGGGAAGTGAGGAACAGGATACCACAGATGCAGTTGAGGAATCTGCGCCGCCTAGCCAAGATCCGGATGAGGGCGATGGCGAGATTATCGACGGGCCCGGCGACGTCCAAAGTGGTAGGCATATCTCCGTCCCCTGCCCCCGACCCCCAGCTAACTCCCTATCCCCAGTCTCATCCGCGTCGTCCGCCACCAACCATCACGCCCTCCTGTCCTCATTCGATTACGTCACCTTCTGCGACGGCCCCTGCGATACCCCAGGGTCGGAATACGAGTCTCTGCACGCGTGCCGGGTATGTGCGGACGTGGCGATGTGCGGGCGCTGTTCGACGCTCTTCCGGGCTGGGGGGTTCGCGAAAAGGGTATGTAATGTGAAGCATGCGTTTTTGAAGATTTTCCCGCTGCCGGAGGGGAGCGAGGATGTGGCGGTTAGAGTTGTGGATGGGAGGGTGGAGGGGAGGGAGGAGTGGTTGGCGGGGTTGAGGGAGGGGTATGCGGCGTAGAGGTGGGTAGTAGAGGAAGGGGGCAAAGGGTGAGGTTTCATTCGAAATGTGATTGGCGTGTGGAAAGGTTTGCGATTTTGCATTTTGCATTCGGTGTTTGATATGAGATATTTACGAACGACACATTATTCGACGACTATATAGCAGCATATTTAACTAAATTATGATTAGCAATGGAGAAATATAAGCTGCAACATACAGCTATGAAGCGCTGTCATAGCAAAGGCATGCATGATATATGCTGGGTGCTCAAAGACTGACCTTATGGGGAAGCTAACACAAGGATGGCTGAGGTATGCAAAAATATGTGCGGGATGTGAAAAATTAGCATCAATTAATACGTATGTAATTCAGAGACTCAAAATTTCCCACCATTATGAGATCGCCAGCTATTAGATTATTTGGTTTAGTCGCGGTGAGCATGAGCAGCTACGCAGCTAAGATTTTCTATGAACGGACCACTTTCCCAGAAAACCTCGAAGTGCCCCAAATCCACATACGTTTCTCGAGCAGTCACGGAAGGCATTTACTTTCGAAAACAAAAAAAATACCGATTCCATAAGAAATACCGAAATCTATCTACGCCCCATCCTTTCATCATCCATAGCTCATAACCATTACACATTACGTCCCTCCCCCACCAACTAATTCATACTCCCCCCACTCCTCCCCCCCCCAATAATCCCCGCCATCTCCAACAACGCCCTATCCGCCTCCAGATCCCCCTTCCCGAAATTAACCCTCCTCCTCGCCTCCGCCTCTCTCTCTTCCCACTCCCACCTCTTCCTCTGCTCCTCTGCCTCCTCATCCCCTCCACAGCCCCACACTTCGAGAGACTCGATCGAGAACCTCTCTTGCCAGTCCCCTCCCCCGTGACCGTCAGCGGGCGTGAAGGCCCCGCCGCCGCGGGAGTCGTGCGTGAAGACGCCGAATTCGAAGGAGGCGTCTATGTGTAGCGAGACCGGGCCTAGTTTCGCAGGAACCGCGGTGCCGGATGTAGATTTCGATGTAGGGTGCGGGGACCCTAGACTAATTCCCGGGTGCGAGAGGGGAGGGTGCGTGAAGGAGAGCTGCTCGGTGGAGATGGTGGAGCGGTGGATGGTGTGTGTTGGTGCGAGTTGGAAGAGGATTGTGCCGGGGTCGGAGAGACAGGTTTTGTAGGTTTGTTGCCAGGGTTGGGGGATGTATGCTCCGAAGAGCATGCGCGATGGGGTGGTGGTTGTGCTATTAGGTAAACGTTTTGGGGGCAAGGAATCGGCAAAGGCGCGCTCGTTGCTGCTTTCTGGGGTAGCGGACAGCCGACTACCCGAGACGAGGAGCAGAGAGGGAGCGCGCCAGTTGAAGACCCGAGTTTCGAAGCTGCGCATGGAAAAGCCGGCTGAGCCGCCGGAGTAGAGGAGGCGGAGGCGGTGGAAGAGGGAGGTAGGCGGAAGGAAGAAGGAGAGTTGGGAGAGGAGGGTTAGGTCGAGGATTTCGGCTTCCTCCGCGTCGGCGGGGGTGAGGAGAGGTGGTAATGGGGGTGGGGTGGTTTGTCGGCGGAGGGCTGGCGAGGAGGGTGGTGAGGAGGGAGGTGAGGTGGGTGGAGAGGTGGGCGGGGAGGTGGTGGGTGAGGATGGCTTTCGCTTGGAGAGGTCGAGGGCTTTGGAGAAGAGGAAGTGCGAGAAGAGGGCTGAGAAGCCATTGAAGAGGTTGGGCAGGGAGGCGGGGATGACGGTGTTCCAAGCGTGGATTTTTATGCCGGCGTCGGATTCAATGTTGACAAAGGCGGACAGAATGGCGTCGGCTGTTGCGCGGAGCTCCTCAAGGTTCTCGCCCGAGAGCCGGTCGCTGTAGTCCGGGAGGTCTTGATTGGGTTCCAGCGGCGCAATGAGGAGCAGGAGCATGATTATCTTGCGGAAGTTGTCCACGGGGATTAAGCAGTGGGATATCGGGGGTGCGTCGGAGTGTTTGAACACTTCATCGGCGTCAAGAGACTCCAATGCCGAAAGCGCAAGCCCATCGTCGTCATCATCGCCCTCCTCGTCGTTGGCTGGCTGATCCACCGCGAAGCCTACATGCGCTTTCGCATTCCCATTCACTTCCACCCCCTCCAAAACTTCCTTCTCACCTTCCTCTTCACCCTTATCCGCCCCCTCCTTCCCCTGCAACCGATCAAAAACTGTCAAGCTCCGATAAAGCAGCACATTCGTCCCCCTCAAGCCCCCTCTCAACACCTTCCCATACCTCTCTGTCAAAATGACCACCACAACAATCATCTCCTCAAATCCCAGCACCGCCGGCGCCCCGGCTGAGAACGGGAACGCTCCTAGGTACGAGACCATCTGGAACAGCACGGGCGCAACGCCCAGAGCATCAGGGACCTGGAGGTAGCGTGTGAGCGTATCCTCCTTTAGGTAGGAGACGCCGTCGGAGGTGTCGGCGAGGCTGCGGAAGACATCGCGGAAGGAGTAGAGTTCGAGAGGGGTGAAGCAGCGAGTTGCGAATTTATGGGCCTGGAGGAGGGAGGGTTAGCTGGGTTCCTACTGCGGGTGCATTGGGGGATTGGGAAGGCTCTCACCAGCTGTTTACTCAGCTCCTCAGCGGTAGCTGGGCGGATGTCCGCGTGGGATTGAGATTGCCCCATGATGTCGTAGTAAGGCCACAATCATGACGGCGCCGTAGGACAATGTTGTAACGTTGAGGCCTTGATATGGCAGCGGGGAAAGAGCAGAACGTGGTGTTGTCGTACTATTTCTTACTGAGGTGGTACAAGGCGGCGGTGGTGTTTCAGTAGTGACAGGCCGGTAGCAGCCTTGTTTTTGCGGGGTATGACGGCCGCTTTTGTACTTTTTTGTAATCCCCCGGAACATCGCCGCACTGGCCGCTGTTTCCACCGACTTGCTACAATTGCCACGCTAAACTTGGCGCTCGACGCAAGGTGACGGGAAAGGTCTGGACCGCGCTTTCGTTTTGGACAGCCAATACTCGCCAATATAACCAAGTCACGTTGCAAATACCCAGCCTTTCTTGGTCTTGGATATTCTTGGATATTATCAAATAAAATATACTATTGGTATTTTCTGCTAGCTATGCCTATTCAAATCATTCCTCCCGCTCTCTCTTTCTCTCTCTTTCTGTCTTTCTCTCTTTCTCACTCGTTCTCATGGATATGCCAATTTTTCGCCACGTTTCGCCGCCGCCCGCCTCTGCGCCAGAATGAAAAAGCCATCACAACCCCGCTGACTGTACAATACAGCCACAAACGCTCCGAACGCCCATTTAGCAAATTCGTAATGGTACAAGAACAAATGGAAAATAGACAAATGAAAATGGACAAATGAAAAAATCGGACCAAAAGGAAAAGATGCAAAAGTAAAAATAAACGACGATGCCTCCCCCCTGCCCCTCTTTAAACTCCGGCTGGTCCTCTATTAATGATGCTCGGGATGCCCATGTTCCGCTCGCTCGTCGCGCTCCCGAGGCTGTTGTGATGGCTGTGTCCGCGTCCCTGCATGACCTGTCCCCCTATGTATTGCCTATTCTGGTGATGTTGTTGCTGCTGCTGCTGCTGCTCGCGCATCATCTGCTGGTGCTGCTGGTGGCTGGCCATATGCGCACCCATAATCTGCAACTGATGACTCTGGCGCGTCGGGTCGAAGCCGCAGTCCGTGTCGGGGCTGACACTGAAGTCTCCCCCGTCCAGGTCTTCGATCCCGATCGCGCTGTCGTCGGTGTACGATGCAGGTGCGTTCTGGCTGTCGTGCGAGGCCGAGAGGCGTGCGCGACGGGTAGAGGCGCGAGCTGCGGATTGAAGGTTCTTAAGACCGCTTCCGAGGATCTGTTTATGTTAGACTTCGTTCATAGTAACCCAAAGTAGAAGTGTCATCACATACCTTAGCCTCGACAACAGCCCACTTGTCGCCCGTACGCTCGGCGAGCGGGGTCCAGATCTCGCGGCGCATGGCCATATACTCCTTGCCCAGCGTCTCGAACTTGAGCGTGTCCCAGTCCTCCGAGTTGCGGCGGTCCATGAGCCGCTCATGACGCTTTCGGCAGGCGTTGGCCGTCTTGTTGGGGAAGTAGGTGTCCTGGATCTGTCCCCAGTTCTGGCCCTGTGTGCGTGCACCCATGAGCGTGAGGTCGTCGGTTGGGGACCAGGCGCCGGAGGAGGGGCGGGTGGAGATGGGGATCGGGGCGGACTGAGGGATGTATTGGGGAGCTGATGCCTGCATCGGTGGGTTGGAGATATATGAGGGTGCTTGCTGGTGCATGTGGGTCATGCGCTGTGGTCCAAGGTTGGACTGCATGGTTGCGGTGGTGGTGATGGGATAGTAGTGCTGTTGGGGTGTGTTGTCTGTGATAGCGACGGGAATCGAGCGGTATTGACCTTGGCTGACTGAAGCGCGGCTGGTTTTGGGCATGGTATTACCCTGAAGATGGTCGAACGAAAGTAAGGATGGGTCGCCCGGAAGATGGTCGAACGAAAGTGTGGATAGATGTAATAAGAAGTGCGTATGAGAGAGTGCGTGTGGTCGAATGAGAAGAGCGGAGATGATCGAACGAAAGCGATTACGTATTAAGGGCCTCACCAGGAGGATAGAGCGTAGTGTCGATAGGAAATGAAATGAAATGACCCGAGACGAGAGAGAGGACTAGGAAAAAACTGAAGAATAGGAAACGGGCTGGTGGAAAATTGAAGGGTTGACTGATTGAAGCAAGAAACAAAAGAAGAGGGCCATGAAGGGTCGGTGCCGGGTCAGTTTATATGTAGAAACCAAGGGCCAGAGGAGCTGCAGACATCGAGCACCAACAAAGCATGAAACAAACCGTCTCTTGACGCTCCCGGGGCCCCAGTATCGACCGATTCCAGGGTCATGGAACGGATTTAGTCCAACTCTGGCTGTGGCGACAGGCTGAGACGAGGATAGGAGCCCCGCAGTGAGGGTAAGTGAAACGACGATAAACGCTGTAGGGAGACGCGACAGTCCATGACGTTCGAGGAAATGAGAATTCTGAGCCGAGCGAGGTTTATTACTGGCTAGTTGGGTTGGAGGGCGGTTGTCTCATCTCAAATGTCAGCGGTTAGGATTTGGCGGGCGGTTAGAACTCAAAATCACGGGGTATGGGGTCGGGGGTCTGCCAAAGGGACCAATAATAGACCCAGTCGATCGGATCGAGCGCCAACAACCTTCCTTTCTGGGGGGTTTGAGTGTATATGTGGGTATATGGGGGGTATTGCGACGATGATGGTCTGTTATTGTTTACAGAATCGAATATAGCCAAGCACATGCCACCATTTTAGGAGCGCGTCTATGGCAGGGCAGATCATTTAACCGACGACTTATTTCGAGCCATACACACACCCCAACCCCCTGCATCAGACGACGAACGTCCATATTTACCAACTCCCATCCCACATCCAACATCCCAAAATTGCCATTTGGCGTTATTTTACACTAACCGTATTTTTATTTTAAAACTCGACGGCTTGAAGCGGGCTTCCATCTTCAAACACCAACAATGCACGGCGGGAGCTGGGTGCCCCCTTGAAGGAGTTCGAGGGAATCTCGTCGCTCCCCCCAAGGGCGCTTACTGGGACATCTAGCAAACAATGGCCAAATCAGAGTTGCACAGTGTTTACCGCTGCGACAGACATGTTCCTTCCTCAAACCTACTCCTGTCCAAACTTGGAACACTCACCAGAAAGAGTGATAAGTCATGCGTACATAGTACAGATTGAGATGATAGATCTACCCTATTGAACTATTGATTGCGCAAAGATAATGAAAAACGACGATGCAGCCCACTGTTGTACATCAGACCTCAACTCCGCCAATGCACGTATTGTATATATATACACCAAAACCGTGAACTCATTAGTTCCGGGCAAGCCACGTAGCCCACCCTACACAGACACGACCGTAGTCTTGCCCGGGACGTCCTCCTCCTCGATCTCCTCCCACTCATCATCCTCCACCGCCCCCCCGACGGCCCTCCAAACCCTCTGCCACATCCCCTTCTTCTCAACCATCGCCAGTACCATCACCGCGGGCAGATGCCACACGCTGGCCCAAAACAGGCCGCGCGCACTCCCCTTCAGCCCCTCATACTTCCAGAACCGGTACGCCTCGCGCACCATCCAGAGGTTGACGGGCGTGCTCGCGACGGCGAAGCTCCACTCCGTCACGCCCACTGCACACAGGCCTATACATAGCGGGAGCATGACGAGCGAGTAGCGAAGAGCCACGCGTCCGTTGCGCGCGGAGTTCGTCCAGGCCAGCATCTTGTAGCCTGCGTTCTTGTACTCATGGCGGATGGTCCACGACAGCGCCATGAAGTGGGGGAACTGCCAGGCGACGAGCAGTGCAGCCAGTAGCCAGCCTCCCATGTTCTCGTAACCCAGCAGCAGCTCCTTCCAGTCCCCAGAGCCAGTAGCGGTCTGCCCGGCCGCCGCGGCCCAGCCCATCAGGGGGGGGATTCCACCAACGAGGGCTCCAACCCAGGTGTTCAGGACGGAGATGCGTTTAAGCGGTGTGTAAACCCCTGCGTACAAGAAGATGTTGAAGGCTGCGAGGGACGCTACGGTGGGGTTTACGCCGTAATATAATGCCCCGGTTCCAATTGCCGCGGAGAGCGCAGCAAAGAGCAGGGCGCCGCGGGGTGAGATGAGACCACGGACGAGAGGGCGATTCTTCGTGCGCGACATCATGGCATCCCATTTGGGCTCGTAGAGCATGTTGAGGGTGTTTGCGGACGCGCATGTTAAGGACGTGCCAAATGTGAGGAAGAGCAGCGTCAAGGCCGATAGCGACGGGGTGTCGGTTATTGCGGGTGAGAGAAGAGCGGGGACAGGATAGATGGAATAAGCGGAGGTGGTGGTGAGAACAATGAGAAAGGAAAGACGCGGTTTGGTCAGGGCGAGAAGCGTGGAAAGGGTGCGCTTGACGGAGTTTATAGGGAGATTTGATGATGCCGTCGTGAGGACTGATGAGGCGTCTGGAGGTATAACAGGTTCGGCTGCCGCCGCTGGCCCTGCCTCTGCAGGTAAAGCCTGCGCATCTTTGCGAGCTTTCTGCCGCCGTCTATGTGGGAGATCGACCTCGGGAGTTGTCTCCGTCACCGGGGCCGCCGCATCTCTAGCTGGAATTGGCGGCTGCGACGCTGTGAACGAGGTGGATGTCGACGACCGCACCTTCGAGACAATGGCAGCCCGAGGAAGAAAAGAGTTGTTGAGAAAGTAGCCGGTTCGCAGTCGTTGCGCCTGGCCCGGGCCCTTTGATAGTGCGTTCCTCAACACTCGCGCGGTCGTGAACGCTCGTTGTGTTGACAGTGCGGACCTCGATTGTTGTCGCGGGAGCGCGGTAAGGCATTGCTCGCCGAAACTGCGAAGCGCGACGGGTGTCGCTGCCCCGAGTGAGAGCGGCCTTATGATCATTGCGGCATCTGGGTATGTAGATTGGCCAGCGCTTTCACAATGAGCGTTCCTTCCGCGTAACTTGGTAAATGTTGCCCAGGGACTTCCTCGGGCAACTCCGCGGACAATTAGTTTTTCCGTCGCCGAGCATCAAAAATAAAACTGGCACGTGATTAAGGCACGTGACTACAGACAAGTAAATAATGACGAGGCTGACATTTTGGCCAACAGTGACTGGCCAAGCTTTCCCAAAATGAAAATATACCAAACACGTGACTAAACACGGACAAATGTTCGACGAGGCTGACATTTTGACCAACAACAAGTCGGCCGTGAGTGGCCCGTGCTTCCCCAAAATGCAGCTGTCACCTCCACATGGCTGCGTCGTGGCGCCAATTGCCGCCCAAGCTTGCCCAATGAGGCCGTATCTAAGCTCTTTTCGTCTACCCCTAACATATAATCGCCAACATGAATTACCCAATTAGGAAATCTGTTGAAGCTATCCACCACTCAGCCCTGGCAAGGCATAACTCGCCCGCTGTTCGGCTTGGAAGCCATCGCAACAAGGTAAGACCGGAACGCCATCGTTTTGACACGTTAATTTCCTTCATTTCCCCCTCATATATCATCCATTTCTTGTTGTTGTTGTCGTTCTTTTCCTTTCTCCAAATGTGGACCTCGGCGCTGTTGTTGCTGCTGGCATACCAATCCTTCGCGCCAAAATCCCCACACATTAAAGACTCGTCGGCAACGTGAACAAAATCGTGCCTCAGCCCCGAAGCGGAGATCTCCAGAAACAATCCAATGAGTACCTCGGGGTATCCTCCCGGTTGGGAAGCTGACTACGATGGGGAGACGGAACGATGGTTTTATACCCATAAGCCGACAGGGGTCAGGCAGTATCACTTCCCCAAAGCTGGTGATGAGGTCGAGTTGGCTGCTGCCATGAACAGGACCAAAGCTGCCAATGAAGCCAAGCTGAAAGAAAGCAACACGGCTGAGGGTTTGAAGGGCCTGGCAACTGTCCAAGTCACACCAGGGATCTCAAAGAGTCAAGCTCCGGACGCCACGTCCAACCAGCAAGTGCAACCCAGCATATTTTTGACCAGGGAGGATTTGAATCCAAGCCCCGCTATCAAGCGCTCAGTATCAGAGCGTGTCACCCCAACATCGCCACAACAAATACCCAACGTTTTCAGGCAGAGCTTCCAAGCAGCTCAGAGCACGGATGCAACTACGGTTCAGCAATTATCTCTCCAGCAGAGCAGCCAAACAGCTCTTCCTCCATTGAACACACAGCTGCACGGCACATCAAGACTTCCCTATCAAGTTACCAGCTCTGCTCATCCCTTACGCATCAATACCAATGCGATTAATCAAGGCGGCAATGCATCTCCGGTACAGAGTATGTCGGCGGGGCCGTGGAGATATTCGACTTCGAACGGCCCTGGGGTGAGCTCCAGTGGTCGCGGTGCGCCTGACTTCTCTCAAGGGTCTCAGAGGATACCTGAGTCTTCCACTCCGGTTGCCAGCGACCCTCCAGTGGTTCCACCAAAGGTTCCACAGTCTGACCGAGCCCCAGCGGCAGGAAGCAAATGCCTAGGCCAGACACAAAGCCTTTCATCGTCGGTCCCGCATAACAATGCGGGTGACGTTATCTCTTCCAGACTCGGTATCCTATATCTTTCGGACTCCGATAAGGAGGATGTCATAACGAATCTCCAAAACCTAGCCCGCATGTATCCAGATGTTACTCTATCTCAGCTCGTAGATCCTCACATGGAACTACCGCGAGCAAAAATACCCGGCCTATCTTCCGGCCTAGAGCGCGAGCGGGACGAGAAATCTCATGGAATGCTTCAATCAACCAATGCCCATGATACCAGCCCCGCTCCGGCCTCTGCAATAACAGCAGATGCAAGCTTTCCCATTGCTTTCGTTGCTTATTCCCGGGAACCTCACCCAACACACAGAACCTACACATCCCCAGTTGCTGGTCCAAATCCTAGCTTTGGTGCGCCACCGCCCAGCTCTTCGTTTGATTATCAAGGGCGTCATCATTCAACGTCCAATGCGTCGATAACTTCCACAGCCATTCAAACAGCACCTGATAGGACACACTCTTCAAGCTCTAGCGCGAGGAGACAAGACTCAATTGGCACACAAACATACTCACCCCAAACGAGGTCTGAGCTTGCTCAAACTGCTTGGGGCCTAAAACCTGGTTCCGCAACAACTGAGGGGCCAGGGATGGCAACCGCTATTCCAGCTAGGCCTGCAACCACAGCTCCTACCCAAGCCTTCGACTCGTCTCCTGACGCGTTGGGAAGTCAACCATCAAGACAGCACAGCGTTAGCAGGAAGCCGTTGTCTAGTCAAAGCCCCATAATGAATCGTCCGTATCGGTCACTGTCCTGGCAACCACGCGATCATTCGCCAAATTCCCAATTGCCATCTTCGTTAGTCAGTGAAGTGCCCGAAGAGCCATCTACGCCCCCGCCAGATATTGCACAGCAGGGATCGCTACTTGCTTCAGCTTCGTCAAAGGTTCACTCTGAAGGAGCACCAGGTCCAACTACATCAGAGCCAACTGAGGCTCCACTGCTGCAGCAGTCCCAGGGAAATAGTGAAACCGATCAAAAGGAGTTTGACCGGTTGAACTCCATTATCAAAGAACAGAACAAGCAGTTAGCTCTGCTCCACCAGCAGAACGTACAGAATCTGCAGGGCCTACAGAGCCAGCAAAATGCACCTGTCTTGTATCAAGTCAGACAACCCGAAAATCCTGAGCATCAGCGCAACCCGAGTGTACCAGCTTTACAGTCTACGCGAAGCAGTATTTATACTCAGTCTTCTCTTCAAAATACCCACTATCCTCCTAGCTACCCAAGTGTTCCGGTGTCGCCAATTAGCCGACCAGAGTCTCTGGTATATTCGATCCGGGAAGAACCCCGACCTCTGTCACTACCAGAGCCAGCATTCGACCAAGGTGTTGGTAAGCCCGGGGATATTGAACGCATATCCGAGACTAATAGCGCTCTCGACGACGAAGTTGAAGTCAACGCGAACCCCGCAAGTGATGCCTTGCAGCAATTTGGAAACCAGCATGATCAAGCACCCATGTTTCAAAATAATATCACCCAAGACAACATCGAGCAAGAACCTGGGGTTGGTGATAAAGAGGTTGTTAGCCATCAACAAGCAGACACAGTGAGCGAGATGAGTGCGGCTGTTGCCTCTGTGGAAGGCCGATCGGAATCTCGCGGATCAAACCAGACGGAGTCTAAACGGGAATCATGGTCTCACGTACGGATGCACAGTGCTACGCAGCAAATACCAGGTCAAGACGTACTCCAGGCTGATACCAATATTCGAGAGAGATCGGAGTCTCCCGGATCAAATCAGACAGAGTCTAAACGGGGGTCATGGTCTCATGTGCGGACACATAGTGCTACGCATCAAGTACTGGATCAAACTGTTCACCAAATCGCAGTCGCAGATGTTGACATCCCACCTGCCGCTTCTGGAAGTGTTCAAACTGCCGATTTTTTGGTAACACGGGAGATATCAAATATACCTCCGCAGATATACCACCAAGAATCTCAACAGGTACCAAATCAAGGGCCCCAACAACACTCGCTACAAGACAATGTGCCTCCCCAAGAAATACAGTCCGCGCACATTGTACAGGTTCCAGCCCAGCCGCCAACCCAACTAAATACCATTCAAGAGCCTCTTCACCAAGTCTCGGATGTACTACTGCCAAACGATCAACGCTTGCCAAACCACCAGAGGCAGAGCTCACAGCCTCGGGTTGAGTTAAAAATCCAGCAGAATTATGTTGCACAAGCGAACCCAGCTTCTCAAAGTCAGCCACAATCAGTCTATAGCTACCAAACGCCAAACATTATGGTTAGTATACGGCTCAATTCCCATACAGAATGCATTGTTTACTTACTCCTACTACTAGAGTCAATCTGCGGCACATGAGATAAGCTTACAGAAAGCTTTGGAGGAGCAAATCCAGCAGCATTTCGAATCTGCAGTCTCACCACAATCCGCGATCTCCCCTCCAGATCCGTCTGAGTCACTGTACGGTGTCAATTCAGACTCAGCTGTTTCCAACATCTCGACGCCAGGGCTAGTTCACAAAGAGTATTTTGATCCCGTTTCCGTTCGACATTCGCAGGTCACGGCCATAGCGCAAAGGAGGATCTCCAAAGACCTGTCTGCTCCTGCTTCTATAGCCGAAGTCGTAGAGCCTGCACAAAGCTACGCGAGGAAGCCCTCCCTTCCCAAGTATTCCATTGCTGAGGAACCGAAGGATTACGAAGAAAAGCAAGTTTTCTTCCCTGACCACGCTCCGTTGAAAATTGGATCTGTCAAGAATACTGGATTACAAAACGAGGTATTTGCAGAGGAGAAGCCTCCAGTGCCCGAAAAAACTGTGGAAGTATCCACAGGGCCAAGTCAATCCGGACCGGTTATAAGTGATAGCCCTAAACCTATCATTACAGTTGCCATACAATTCGCCGCCTTCAGCCGATCTAAAGATACAGAAACAGTCCCCAATGCAAATGCTCCGCCAAAAAGAAAATTGCTTGCCGCAAACCCACCTGTTGATACCAATACCAACATCAACCAATCACACACCCATTCTTCAAAGCCAAGCGTATCTTCATGGTCCGAAATGGCAAAGCCCTCCTATCCTCCGCAGCCAACATTTACATTCGGAATGCCTGGAGAGAAACAGGACGACGCTGCGGCGACGGAAAGCTTGTACGATGGGGATGGATATGGGGACTACGACGATTACAGCGACGACGGGCCGGCGCCGCCGCAGTTCGTCACTCCCCAATCCTACCTACTACAGGTGCGACGCAGCACCTAAAGTTTTATAAATAGTTACTTTCCATTCTCGAACATTTGTTGGATTTACATACATAATATACCCAATTTTTCGCGAGTTTAACCTTCACTCATACCCGGACCTAGTTTTTTACCACATTCATGGCATGGGATAGGGTGGCTAAATCATTGATGGCGCCAGGGGTGGAAATGGACATCCTATAGCGTAGTACATGTCAATAAAATTAGTTGCAGCAGAGTAATTTGGGGGCTGTCAGTGGGCTTGGCTGAAACTTTATTAACCACCTAATGTCCCCGAAGGAAGCGGGTAATATAATAGTAGGAGTTGAAGGATTGGGATTATGATGATCCCTACATATCGCCAAGAAGCATCAAGGTTCTACAATATAACCGCAAACATACTTATATAGAACAGTAACACCATGTTAGAATCTGGTTGTTACAATCCGCCGTCTCCTCAATAATTTCGCAAAAATGTCCAACTCTACCAGCTGCTCCTCAAGCATCCCAAAACCCTTCTTCGAACACAGCTGCTCCGTATCAGCAAAACCCGGCTCGAGCCTGAACCAATTCAGCGCGCTGAGTAAATGTTGTCCCGCGCCTGCCTATATTAACGGCTTTGGCGACAGTGCTATAGTAGGCTGCTATGCCTATTGCAACACCACGAGTACACAGGCGGCCAAGGATGCGGAATCGTGCATAAAAGACTACTTTTCGAAACTCCCGGAAAGCACCACAGAGTGGAGGTGTGATACAGCAGATACGGCGGATACGGGTGCGGCGATGAGGGGAAGGACTACCAGTTGGTGTGGCTTAGTGATGCTGGGTCTTGTGGTGTCGGCGGCGGCGACTATGTTATAGGAACATTGGTGAGGGAGGCTAGGATGTGATGTGGGTAGCCCTTGGTGGTCGTTACAACACTAGATGGGAGAGGTTTAATAGCGACGCAGGTCACCGGAACTGGAGAGATAGGCATGCGCGAGCCTGCCGTGTATCACGAATGAGTATTTAACTTTCGGCGTTGGAAATATAATCTCAATTGGCAATGAATGTGCTGATGAAAAGGTATATACGTAAAATCAATCGCCCCGTCCCGAATGTAAGCACCTCAAAGCAATAAACCGCCCCAGAGTAAAGCTCGAGAAATACAAGTCCAACACGCCATCCCCAACCCATGTCCAATCTGCGCCCCAAACACATAGCAATAATTATAAGTTTCTCTACTGCCTCGCCAATGGACTCCCCACCTTGGGTGCCCACTGCAAGCTCTTCCTCCTCGCCATCATAAGCCTCTGCATCAGTGCCTCACTCCCCATCTGCGCCGGTGCGCCCTGATCACGGACGACCATCTTATTCGCCGGCACAGTCCGCATAACCAGCTCCTCCTTCTCCCTACCGCTATAATATGGAGTCTCCTCCACACCGCCCTCGTTGTCGAGGATGTGCTCGGCGTACATACTCAACGACTCTGCGCTGGGGGTCGTGGGGAGGGGACTCAGTTCGGCGAGGGTGTAGTCGTTCATCTCGACGTCTTGGTCTTGGTTCTGCGTAGCTGCTTCTGCGCTGCGGGGAGTGCGGATCCACTGTGTGCTCTCTCTGCGGCCGATGCGCGCGGGGCGTGCGGTGGCAGGCGCAGTAGGCTCTTTGGACGACGCGCGACCGGGGGTGGAGACCAAAGTGCCGTTCATGTTGGCGAGTGCGCGCGGCTCCATGGATTTGCGGCGGCGGTTGCCACCACGGGGAACGACTGCTGTGTCGATCGAGTATGGGCTCTCATCGAGCCATTGATCCATGCGCTCGCAACTGTATTTGTTAGTAAATGAATTATACATAAGACGAAGTGGGAATACATACTCTAAAACCCATCCAACGCCAACACAGAGCACAACTCCGTTGGTTTCCCGAACTTTCTCAAGTGTCCTCTTACCACCATCCTTGAAGACCACGTGCGTAATCCCAACTTTGGCTGACTCCGCTGTCTCAGGGCTAATCACTCCTCCGGGTGGGCTCATGGTGCTGGGATTCCAGCCCCAGCTCTTCACGCACTTTGCACCCATCTGGCCCAGCAGCTCGACAAAGACGGCGCTAGCATCAGCGCCCTCGCTGGTGTGTACGTCGACGTAGACAACGGCGCCTCTGAGGACCCTGGTGTCTAGGTCACGACGGGGTGTTCGGGTTGGCGTCGCTGATGTCGACCAGTTTGTGGCTTTGGCTGGTGTTGAGGATTCATCATGGCCGCCGATAGTAGGTGGAGGTGGTGGTATTCTGTGCGCCGTAACGCGCGATGCTGATGCTGGACGCTTTCTTGGCGATGGTTTGATAGGAGACTCAGCGCCTTCTGCCTTCAAGGGGACTTTGCAAACGGTATGAAACGACCTTCCAATGGTGGGTCTGGCTGGTGTAAATGGGTTGGCAGACTGGTGAACCGCGCGGGGAGCGAGGGGGGTAGACTGGCGCTCTTCCTCTTCGACCTTAGTTTCCGGGACATCATTTGTCGGACTCTCAACAATTGGCTCATGGTGCTCTTCTGGGCAACATTGCTCGCCAAGAGCTAACAATTCTGGATCAATTGGAACCATGTTCTCATCACCATACTCTTGGCTCGCCTCAGAGGCGGCCTCGTCCTCAACAGCATAGGTAACGACATCAACGGCATCATTCGAATTGATGTTCTCCTCTTCGATCAACGACAGTTCATCAGCTTCAGCGGCAAGAGCCAAATCTTCGTCGTCTAACTCAGCTGGTGCAAACTCAATTGCTTCCATGACTGTATCCTCCACGTCTTGCTCAGATTCTAGCTCAGCTGGTGCAAATTCGAAGACCGCCACGGCTTCTTCTTTCAGCTCGTTATCGGATTCGAGCTCAGCTGGTGATGATGCTAGCTCGAGGACTTCCATAACTTGCTCCTTCAGGTCGTGCTCAGATTCCATCTCTGCTTCGTCTCGAGCAATCATTTCATCTTCGAAGAAGCTGGTTGGCACAGGTGACTGCTCAACAGCTTGCTCCTCGGCATTCGGGGTTACAACTGGCTCTGGCTCCTCCTCGTATTCTTCCTCTGCAATTTCTGGTTGTGGATCAACTGGCGTCATCCAGTTATCTAACTGTTTGGCCAAAGGAGTAAAGCCAATCTGCACCGAGCTCTTAGCTACAGGAGTCTTCTCGCCAAAAGAGAGCTTCTTCGGGGTCGAGAGCATCGCAAAGTCCTTTGAAGACATCTTCAAAGCGCTGATGGGACTCGGGGAATAAAGTGGCGATGCAGACGCCAGCTCATCTTCGGAGTCAGAATCCTCGAATGGGTCCTCCTGTTCAGGACGAAGACCAAAGCTACCAATGCTATATGCAGATGGAGAAGCGCTTGGCGTAGTGCTCTGTAGCTCCTCCACAACCATTGCCGCCATGTCATCAACGCTATCCGTAGTCGTGTTCTCTTCAGCCAAAATGTCAGGGACGTATTCAACCTCCTCAACTGGGCTCTTTGGAGTGGTGGAACCAGCAGGCACCTCGGCCTCATCCATAGTCGGATCAGCGTGTCTTGGCAATACAGCGGACAGTCGTCCTGGGAACGGCTTAATACTGACTCCATCCGCAGGGGCCTGGTCCTTTCCAAGCAGCCTGGACTCAGTAGCCGGCTTCACAACGCTGCTAAATGGCACTCTTCCGGGACGGAACGCGCTCTTTGTCAATGTCCGGGGCGTCGTGAACCTTGAAATGCTGAAAGTGTTCGGCTTTGGTGTCGCGTTGAACAGATTTCCCGAGACTGTACGGGTCGGTGATCCTCCAGCCGAGATCTTGGTTGGGGACGGTGGCCGTTTCGCGGGTGATTGAAGAAGAGAAGCCTTGAAGGACGGCTTCGTGGATGATGGAGGGGGCATGGAAGACTTGAAAGGCGACCGCACGGGCTCTCCGAGCCCAGTCCGTTTTGGCGATTCTCCCAACGTCCCTCTCCACGGGCTCTGCGGTATTCTTCGGGCTGGGCTAGTCATCATCGACGCAGTCAGATCTTGTGGAGCAGTGACAACTCGGTTCGCCACAATCGATGTCGTGAAATCGAGCCTTTTAGCTGGGCTGAGGGTATTGGTTGGTGGCTTCATCGGGCTCTTCATCAGAGGCTTCATCGGCGTCTTCTCCATCGTGGCAAGCTCGTCGTCAGAGCTCACATCCTTGGCAACAGCAACTTGTGTCACCTTCTTCGGGCTGAGCGGAGACTTTGGCTTCGTTCGGTCGGATTCAGAAGTCGCTCTGGCGCGCCCGCGTGTCACTCTAGGTGCAGCAGCAGGTTTCCGCACCGGTTTGGCCCTAAGGCCAGTAACCGTAGCCACTGGAGCTTTGCCCTTCGCTGTAGGAATGGCATTCTCCTTGTCCAGCTCCGCTGTATCTTGGAACTTGACGGACTTTTTCGGTGCAGCTGTGGGCTTTGTGACGGTTGCCAGGCGGCCTCTGACTATCCTCTTTGGTGCTTCAGAAACAGGTGGTGCCTGTTCATTCGCCACGGCCACCTTCCTCCCTCTAGCCCTTGTGATCGGAACTTCCACAGTCGGCGCAGCCTCAACCACCTCCTTCTCCTCCACGACCTTTTTCGGCCTCCCTCTTGTCTTCGGCACCACCACCACAGCCTCCTTCTCCACCTCCGGCTCCGCCTGCACCATGGCAGCTTTCCTCGGTCGTCCTCTCGTCGCCCGCGGTTTCTCTGGCTCAGGCGCTGTCAGTTCATCCTCGTTGTTGTCGTCGTCGTTGGCAGCATCATCGGCCCTCGTCTTCCGCTTCGTCATTGTAGCGGGCATCGTACGCGTCGCCTTCGCCTTCGCCGCGGCAGTAGCGACCTTGATGCCATTATCGACTGGGGCCTTCTTGGCGGCCGCGCGCGCGCGGGTGACGCGCTTTGGTGGCGAGGCCTCAGGATCCATGATTGTTGTGTTTGCTTTATCTTTAGGTTAGTTGTTTGTGTCGCGATTTTTCATTGATGGCGAGTTGGTTTTTGGTCGGTGTCGATTGTCGTGGTTTATCGGTTATATTGGGGGTCGGTGTGTTCTGAGAGACGGGGGTGTTTATCGTGGTGCGCGCTATGTTGACGGGGCAACCGGGTCGGGCCAATCGGTGATGACGGCTGCTCCGTTGGATCTTGGAAGTGAGCGATATGACGTGAGACGGATGGCGATCGGAATGGTCAGAAGAGTATCATTGAAAACATAAACAATCTGTTGACTTATAGTGATTGTTTATGTTTTCAATATCAAGTTGGTAAAATCCACAGGATTTGCCTTCAATTTCTCTCAAATTGAGTGTTTTCTTTGTTTATCTCGCTTTATTTTAAAATAAAATTGAGGAATTATAACTTTACAAATTTAGTACAAATAGAGGGGTTTAGGCCCCTGAATCCAGCAGCTTTCAGCGTTGGTTTATGTGATAGATCCTACACCAAAAAATATCTAAAGAGTAATGGATTTACTTTTATTTGGTACTAAAAATTAGGCAGAGAACCTATGTGCCCGTCGTGCCATTCCCAGCCACAAACCGCCACTTAACCCCTTCCCAACCAGGTCTCCGCCTGATATTTGCTAACAAGCTCTGCTGCACATCCGGTAACGGCTTCCCCACTGCCTCTACTAAGCTATTATTGATCGGTGGGACGCTAACTTGGTCCCCCTCGGGTGTCACAATTTCAAAGCCCAGTACAAGAGCTGCAACGGCACCTAAGATCTCTGCGTACGCGAAGTGGCGCCCTGGACAAAGATGTTTACCACCGCCAAAAGGGTTAAACGCCCTGTTCTGCAGCCGCTCTTTCTCTCTGGTCGTTATGAAACGTCTAGGGTCGAAGTTATGAACGTCTTCGCCCCATGTTGCCGGTGCGTAAGCTGTTATCATAGAGGGCATTTGTATATGTGTACCCTTTTTGAGGAGATACGTTGTTGGCGTGCCGGCCGCGTCCCCGACAGATGAATGGCTCAGATAAGTATCTTCCACAACTGTGCGCGTGCCCAGTTGCCTATTTGTCATGCGCATAACCTCTTGATAAGTTGAAACGAGAAGAGGGCATTCTGCTGAGAACTTTGCAACAGAGAATATACACTCTCGCTGGCCATTAGAATCCTTCCTTTCTTCTAAACATCCTAGAAGTTCATTTTGAAGGTCTGCAACAAGCTGGCTGTCATGGAAGACGTAAAATATCATCCAGAAGAGCGTCGGAATAGCATTCGTAATGCTCACAAAGAGCATTCCAAGTTCATGATCAGCAATATCATCAATAGGTAGGCCCCATTTCCTGTTGATTGCCACACGGTCCTTAATCACCATACTGACATCAGAGTCCTGATCATGGCCCGCACGAAAGTACGCTCGTAGAGCTTTCTGAATTGCAGCTCGTCCCTTAATAGGTTTTGGGGCTGTCAGAGAAGGAAATGGTTGCATTAACAGACTAGCTTGTCCGCCTTCATAGTCCCTAGTTGTGTGTTAAAAAATACATACATCGGGGGTCAGTGCGTGCAATACTGACCAAAGGCTGTCATTTAATTGTGGGTCTTCTGTGAGAGGATTATGGGCACCGAAAAGAGCACATGTCGTAGCAAGAGTGAAAGATTTCCGTAACCATAAATAAAAATGCTTGGTCTCAAATTCGGGGCCAATGGAATTGATGATATCAGCAACGCTATTCAGAACGCGTGCATTCATATCATTGAGCGCAGCACCAGGTGCAAGCAGGTCGTAAGGCTTGTGCTGTGCATTGAGCCAACTCTCAGAGCCGTTGGTTGGCGGGTGATGCATCAAGTCCATGATATTTGGGCCAAATCCTACCATCCGCTCGGCAAATGCAACAGTAAGGGGTTCGAAACTGAGCGACTTCTTCCTCATCGCTGCCTGAACAAGTGCTGGAGAGGTGATAATGTACATCTTTCCCAATCCGAGAGGGAGTGTGAAGATAGGCAGGTCTGGGTTGCTCTGTCTATGTGAGTGTTAGTTAAGAAACAGTAGCCTAAACGTAGTACAGCACGTACCCCAATCGATGGTAGAAGTCTTGTTTATAACATATCATGCCAATCAAATGCCCAATTATCGGTATTCTGGGACTGAGGATAGGCGGTTCTTGTGCGTCATGCCTGACGAGCAGCTTTGGCAAGGAGAGGAGCACAACAGCGATAATACCGACACATAGAACCAATGGGTGCTCATAGCAACGTAGCAATAAGCTATCCATAAAACCGACAAGTGCCATCCCGGCTTCTTAATGTCGAACACAATGTTAATGCCAATCGCAGCGCACGTAGTTAACACTTGTGAGGACAAATTAACTGAGATGTCAGAATGTCAGAATGTCAAAAAGACATTAAATCCAGAACTCCATTAAATCCCTTCCCCATACAGGGCCACGCGAATACGAGTACGAGTACCATGTGTTGCGTCCCACTTGGTACGGCTCGAAGGCGGGGACAGGCACGTGCACACGCGTTTCCCGATTAGGCGGGCGCGCCGAGCGAACACCGCGACTAAGATCACGCAAGTAAAATCTTATTTTTTGCAGAGAGTCATGGACGACTCTAAAATAGAAGGGTAATAATTCGAGACACAAGAAAGATATAACGTTACCATTTCGATCAGAGACAGTGATATAAATATGATGGATTAGGTCATTTGGGGCTTGTGTGGTGTGCTCTATCGTTGTCAAATCGCAGTAATAAATCGAGGCCACAGATGATAAAATATTTGTTAATTATACAGGATATATCTCTATAGATTCAAGTTTTCCTCCGTCACACTAACACAGACAGGCGCGTTAGTAGAGATGGAGCCAATAAGGTGGCATAATGTAGTCAAATTTTCTTTTCTTTTCTACATCTCCATAACTAATTTACGTTATTGTTTGACTTGTTTCAAGGCGAGCTGTGTTACCTGACGTTATAAGAGGTAGTTCCTTCCATAGCGCCACGGGACTGGAAATCGACAGCTACTTATTATACAACAACCACTTATGTACGTTTCGAAATCTACAGTGACTGATATATTCCTAAAATTAACAGTAATAATTACTTAAAACAGCCACTTATATGCAACTCGAGATTAGCATCCACTTAGAGCCATGTGCCGACCTTCAATCAACACTAGCTAGATCTTCATACCAAAGGTAATAGCTCATATCGAAAATGTCGTTGTTAGGGATTCCCGCCTCATCCCACAATCCTATTCCCAATGCCTGCTCCTGGTCAAAACCAATGGACTCATTTGCGGAGTCTGTAGATGAAGGGAGCTGATTGTCAACCTTCTGGTTCGCCTCCGCTTTCGCCTTGGCAACCATTTGTTCGGTGAGCTGTAGAATCCGACCAACACCAGCAGTGCTGATCATTAATAATCTGTCGGCAGGGAGAGCCGTGAAGCAGTGAAGACCTTGTGCTATAGCTTCAAAGTTTCTTTCGCAGCCATCTCTCGCCGGATCCCGTATAACATCGAAAAGCAAAGCAAAGCATGCGGCTTCGATAAAAAATCGACTGTGTCGCATATAGCTTATGAAGGAACTAACTTGGACCGCACGAGAGAAGATATTGATGATTTGTATAGATGCCTCCCTACACCTGCCTGCGGCTTCAGTAAGCGAAATCACCGTTTCGCTTGGGATGGCTGATTTTTTGGTGCCCCGTCTCCTTGCGGCATCAAGCACTAAGCATGGACGAAGAGTAATTATCATTGTCTGAAAGAAATGGAAGGCTAGTATCATCTGACTAGCGGTGAGGTTGGCGGAATACTGCCCTAGCTCCGACTCGAAAAGGGGAAACTTCTGATCCAGAGGTAGAGATTTATGAAACGATATCATCTCGTCATAGATCTCTTGAACCTTTCGACAGAAATCACAAACGGAACCTCTGTTACGGCCGTAAATATTGTAATTCACCTTGTATGATATCCTGGCCAAAGTAACGGCGGCCATGATCCCGCTATCCCATGTCGGATCTAGTATGTTGATGTCTCGTTCGTTAATTGCCGCTGGTCGTCCCAACGAAAGAGAAACGTTTCTATCGTGTGCGTATAGGGACCAGAATGTGGCCTGACGCTCTCGAGATCGGTCCAATTCCGTAGAGTCTCTCGTACCTCCTTGGGATGGCATATCCCGGTGCAAGCCGACGGCGAAGGCCTTGTGCACTGCTCGCCCTATTGCCAGCATCGCCGAGTTCGGTCGTCCATGACTGTGATGATACTCTGACATAAGCATGGAAATTTGAACACTTCTGAGGCTTACAGAGTCACCCCAGCTGTCTAACCGAGACTTGACTTTCCGATGCAGGGAATCCGCCCAGGCAGGATAGTTTGATAGAAAGGCTCCTATGGCCAGCACAATCATCACTAAGGTTGAATCTCTTGAGTTTTGATTGCTAGACGGAGCCGAGTACATGTTATAGAAAAGCTTCCTTAGAGTTCCCTTGTCGCAGCATAGAACGACATAATGGACAGTAGCCAGGTATGTTTCAAGAAAGGTGGCTGCAAGGTCAAATGATGGGAGCTCTGTAGAGAGTCCTGCCGAAGATTCATTGGTATCCGACTCATTTCCAAAGAAGATACCACTGTACCCAAACTCGCTGATTGCCTCTGACGTGTAGTTCGTCGACCGACTGTTTATCGTACTTTGACGCGGTGCCCCGCTGCCCAGGAGAAACCGATGGAGTTGCTGCAGGAATACAAAAGTTGAAGATGGCCCATAGTGTATGTTCATGGTTGAAGATTCCGATGCTTCTGAGCCCCAAATGCTACAATGAACTTCATGTTTCAGTAGGTCTGCTTGAGCCGTCGATTCTGGAGCCTCTGCATCGTCGATCCTAACATTCTCATTCGAGGATGGAATCGCTGACTTCCTAACTGGCTTCCTCCGCTTCAATCCGGGGATGCAAACTATGCCACGGTCTGTACATCGAGCACATGGATCTTCGCCATTGCATTTGGTTTTGCTAAGACGACAGGGTGCACAGGCCAGAGCAGTCCGGTGACCGGACTTCGAAGCATTTTGAGAACCCTCGCTTGGATTATGTGAGGACATAATTATCTCTCATGCTTTCGTCTCTTGGCCGGATATACGGCGATGAATGATAGGATATTCGGAAGCCTTAGTAAGGAGAAACAATGCATTTATAAGTGTAGAAAGCCGTCAATTTCGGATGTAATGACATGAGTCCAGTTATAAACGCCCATAGACGGAGGTTTTTGTGGAGACATTAGGCGCTAACCTCGTCATCACTGGATTTTCGGAATTGAGGAGGACGCCTCATCCGAACGGATGAGAAAGAAAGAAAAATCAAAGCCGACCGGATATTTCATATAATATAAGTAGCCAGGGTCTTTAAAAAAGGATAATATGCTCTCATCAAGCTCAACGAGGACGTTGGCATCTGTCTTTTGTTTGCCCTTGAGTTACCATTTACGGTTAGCCTCAACGTAAACACCGCCACACCTCACACGCCACAAGGCAAGCCACAAGCGAACGAAACCACCCCTGGCGCATTAAAGATTACCGATATGGGGGTTCAGTCGAATGAGAAAAATGAGACCTTAGACAGTAAAGACTTCTCATTCCGTAAGTGGCTAGAAGACAATGAAGCCAAGAAGGTCATCGACAAAATCGAAAAGAAACATCTTTCTTTAACATGGAGACATTTATCCGTAACTGGAGTTGATTCTCGAACTGTGTTGGGACACGATGTTCTTTCATGTGTCAACCCAGTGGAGCTCATCTCTGATGCTCGAGGGTCGGTTGATGATATTGTAAGATATGGAAGCCCCCAACATGAAAGCAATCTAACACCGGCAGACTATTTTACACGACCTAACTGGCCAGGTGAAAGCTGGAGAAATGGTAAGTACAAGTACCTTTTTATTTTATATATCATACTAACAAATCTAGATGCTTGTGCTCGGCCGCCCAGGATCAGGGTGTACTTCCTTCTTAAAAACCATTGCCAACAAGCGTAGCTCCTTCAAGAGCGTTACTGGTGACGTGTTCTACGGCAACATGGGTGCCGAAGAAGCTGATCAGTACCGTGGTGCAATTCTGTATAATAGCGAAGGTGAGTTCCTAAAGCCGCTCAGCATAACATACTAACACCCTGAAGATGATATCCACTTCCCCACTTTGACAGTCGCTCAGACACTTGGCTTCGCTGTCAAAAACAGGGTCTCACGCCAGACCCGGGAGAAGAGCACAGGAGTCGAGGAGTATCATAAAGAAATGCTCCATGTTATCCCTGAAGCCTTGGGAATTTCCCACGCAAAGGGAACCCTTGTAGGCAATGAGTTCGTCCGGGGAGTTTCAGGTGGTGAAAGAAAACGTGTTTCTATTGGAGAGGTCATGGCTGCTCAGGTAAGCTATATAGCCCGGAATAAGTACAATATACTAATTTATTAGGGCTCGATAACCTGTTGGGATAATGCTACTAGAGGACTTGACGCTTCCACGGCTCTTGAATTTGCACAGACATGCAGGGCCTTGGTAGATAAAACCAAGGCTGTCGCAGTAGTGACATTATACCAAGCCGGGAACGGGATTTTTGATCAATTCGACAAGGTTCTAGTCTTGGATGAAGGGCGGCAGATATACTATGGGCCTGCCAACATGGCAAAAGCCTACTTTGAGAGTTTAGGTTTCGTTTGTCCCCTCGGCGCCAACATCGCGGATTTCTTAACATCTTCGACTGTCGAGACCGAAAGGCGATTTAAGGCTGGCTACGAACATTCAGCCCCAAAAACAGCCCAGGAACTTGAAGTGGCTTATCGAAACAGTGATCCAGCAAGGCAAATGCAGGCCGACATCATACCCCTAGCGGAATTGGAGCAAGAGACGATCATTGCAAAAAAGGCTCTCAAGGACGATCAACCAAACCATAAATCGCCTCTCCAGACCTCCTATACTATTGGTTTCGGCCATCAGATTCTCGCATGTGTTCAGAGAGATATTCAAGTAATGCTTGGAGACAAGGCATCATTCGGCATGCAGCAGATTGCTGCTCTAATTCAATCGCTATGCTCGGGGAGTCTCTTCTACAACCTTCCAGACTCTAGCGCTGGCATTTTCGCACGTAGTGGTGCGATTTTCTACCCACTTGTGTTCTATAATGTGAGTCTTCAATATTCCACCAAAGAAGATACGAATCTAATAGAGCTTCGCAGTTATCAGCAATGTCCGAAGTAACCGCGACTTTCTTTGGGCGCCCCATTCTCAGCAGGCATCGAGACTTTAGCTTCTATCGCCCTTCAGCTTTTGTTATCGCGAAGATGATTACCGACATACCCAACATCATCCTGCAAGTGTCGATATTTGCCATCGTCTACTATTTCTTAATTGGGCTGCAGTTGGATGCCGGCAAATTCTTTACCTTTTGGGTCATTACCATGATCAGCGCCCTAATGCTCACTTCACTTTATCGGCTCATTGGATGCATGTTCAGCAGTTTCGACAATGCAGCTAAAATATCCGGATTCTATTCAATGGTCATGATGGTATATGGTGGATTTTTTATTCCCTTCCAAACCATGCATGTCTGGTTTCGCTGGATTTGGTACATCAATCCTTGTGGATACGCCTACGAGGCGCTCCTAGCAAGTGAATACTCCGGATTGGTTCTCGAATGTACTGGGGCCCAGCTCGTCCCCAACGGCGATGCTTACTCTGGAGCCCAAAACCGAGCATGCACGATCCCCGGCGCAACTGCAGATGGAACCCAGATCATCGGCGAAGACTACCTCCAGACTGCTTTTAGCTACTCCCCAGCGCATATATGGCGTAATTTCGGCATATGCGTTGCTTGGTGGATAGCCTTCACGGCTTGCACTGCCATTGCCATGGAAAGAGCCAATGCAAACAGCAGCGGCAAATCTTCCATCATATTCAAGCGCGGAAATGACAACAAAAGTACATCCAAGTCCCTTCGGAAAACCACGGATGAGGAGAAACAAAGTGTGCCAATACCTATTGGATCATCATCATCATCTGCCACCCAAGTCCCTGACGATGACGACTTAAAACTAGCGCGCAACGAATCAATATTTACGTGGGATCATCTCTCATATACAGTTGATGTCCCTGGAGGAAAACGGAAGCTGTTAGACGACATCACTGGATGGGTCAAGCCAGGGCAACTTGGAGCTCTCATGGGAAGCTCGGGTGCTGGAAAGACGACGCTTTTGGATGTGCTCGCACAGCGTAAAGATACTGGTGTCATTACAGGTGAAGTGCTTGTGGACGGCAGGCCTCTTCCAGTAAGTTTTCAGCGTTCTGCTGGGTACTGTGAACAAATGGATGTCCATGAGGGCACGTCGACCGTTAGAGAGGCACTCATATTCTCTGCCCGCCTGAGACAACCGATGGAGACTCCGGACCAGGAGAAGATCAACTATGTCGAGAGTATTATCAAGCTCCTTGAGCTCGAAGATATACAGGATGCTCTCATTGGTGTACCGGGTGCTGGCCTTACCATTGAACAACGCAAGCGCCTTACTATCGGTGTTGAGTTAGCTGCCAAGCCATCGATTCTTCTGTTTCTCGACGAGCCTACATCGGGATTGGATGGTCAATCATCCTTCAACATCGTTCGTTTTCTTCGAAGACTTACAGAAGCCGGACAGGCAGTACTGTGCACCATTCATCAACCCTCAGCATCGCTTTTCGAATCGTTCGACACCTTGTTGCTCCTTGCAAAGGGTGGACAAACTGTCTACTTTGGTGAAACTGGCGAGAATTCATCTATTCTTCTAAACTATTTCGCCGAGAAGGGCGCGCCATGCAACCCGGATGTCAACCCGGCAGAGCATATTATTGACGTTGTGTCTGGATCCGCCGGAGGCGGTCGCGACTGGCATTCCGTATGGGTTGAATCCCCCGAACACACTCGGGTTGTTGAACATATTGCTGAGATCAAGGCCGAGGCCCTATCCAAGCCGTCTACTCTCAAGACCGACGATCGTGACTTCGCCACACCGCTTTGGACACAACTCAAGTTGGTAACAGCACGTCAGAAGACTGCTCTTTGGAGAAACCCAACCTACGTTTGGAACAAGTTTTTCCTTCACGTCAGCTCCGCAATCTTTGCTGGCTTCACATTTTGGAAGCTAGGTAACAGTGCTAGCGACTTGCAGCTGCGTTTACTGGCTTGTTTCAACTTTCTCTTCGTCGCCATCGGCGTCATCGCCCAGCTTCAGCCTCTCTTCATGCACTACCGCGACATTTTCGAAGCCCGCGAGAAGAAGGTAAGTCACATCACTCCCTCATTTTAACTCCCACTAACAGCGACCAAAGTCAAAAATGTACAGCTGGATTGCCTTCGTCAGCGCCCAACTTATTGCAGAGATGCCTTATCTCGTAATTTGCGGCGTCCTCTACTTCGGCTGCTGGTATTTTACCATCGGACTCACCGTCGCAGGTTCTACCTCTGGCCAGGTATTCTTCCAGATGATCCTCTTCGAATTCCTATATACCGCGATCGGGCAAGGCATCGCTGCCATCTCACCCAACCCTTTCTTTGCATCCCTGCTCAACCCGACCATTATCGCCGCCTTTTTTATCAACTTTGCAGGTGTGCTACAGCCGTACTCGCAGCTTTCTGTGTTCTGGAAATACTGGATGTATTATTTGAATCCTTACAACTACCTAATTGGTGGCTTGGTGACACAGCCGCTATACGATGTCGATGTGGTATGTTCGGCGCAGGACATCGCAAGCTTTGCGCCCCCTAATGGAAGTACCTGTGGAGCGTACATGGCGAAGTTCTTTGAAACTGGGTTTGGGTATTTGGTTGATCCGGAGAGTACGACTAATTGCGAGTACTGCGCATTTAAGACGGGAGGGGAGTATGCGAAGACTCTAAATTACAATGAGAGGATGTATGGGTGGAGAGATGTAAGTCTTCCTCACTCATCTAGAGATTTTACGTTGCTAACCTTGTGATAGACCGGGATTACGGCCCTGTTTTGCATCTCAACTTATGGATTCGTTTTCTTGATGATGAAGCTGCGCAGTAAGAAAACGAAGAGCGCCAAGTTGGAGTAGATGGTGCATGGTCTGGTAGTGGGACTGTATACGAAAGAAGCACGCTCTCTTGATTTTTCCTTTAGATTCTCTTAATAGTTTGTGGTCATGTCAAGGAAGCTGGTTTTGGAATAGATGGAGACGCCGGGAGTTTATTAGGTGGTATACTAGACAAAATAGACAATATAGATATATAGATATAGAGGTTTCTATAAGAAGCCATAGTCGTGCACTAAACCGCTAATGATATTTGCGCTCTGTAGATGAATCATAGTACGCGGGGCGATATGTTAGATACAACGTAGGCATACACCAAAGTTGATGGATCCATCGGTGTAGACGACCTTGGGCGGTGGCCATCCGACTGCAACGCAGTTGGGCTCCTGTTAATGATCACCTCATCTACGTCTGTAGAATCAGCGGTAGCCACGATTGTCCAGATTCTATCACGGCTCGCCTTACTGCACAATATCCACGTTCTACATCTCATGACAATGATTTCGTTTCAGTTTCTACCAATGCAAATACTTGCGTCCCATTTGTAAAGGATATACCGATGTCGGATGGGACTAAATAACTTAAATTTGTATATTAAACTCACATAAATGTGCCTCATCTAGAGTACCGCGACGTCTGGAAATACTCAGCGTCCTTTGAAAACCCCTTCTAATATATATACAGTATGTATAAGAAAACTTCTTGACATGACACATAATCCTCATCGCCCCATTACTCTCAAGTCATCACAACCCCCTATGAACACACATGAACGCACATGAACACACAAAACCACCTAAACCATCATCAACCCCCCAACAACAACCCCCACCACCACCGCCACCACCTTCCTTGGCCCAACCTTCCCACCCCCCGACTCCTCCTCCACCGCCGCCCCCGCCACCTTAAACGCGGGATCATAATTCGCCGGCACCGTCGCATTCACACTCCCATCCCAACAATACCTCTTAAAGCACGTCGTACACGCCTCCGGCACCGTCGTCCCCGTCCTATCCCAACTCCGACTCAGCACCGCACACCCCACACAAGTAAGCCACTCCACATCCACCGTCCCATTCCCCATGGTCGCAACATCATATCCGTTCTGGATAATCAGATTGCGCTGCGCGTCGTCGTACGAGGGGTCGAAGGTCGACACGTTGGAGTGCGCGATGTACGGCGCGTGCGGAACGTAGACGACTAGCGGGGCGAGGGTGGTGGTGTTCTTGGCGTCGCAGCCGAAGAAAGTGGGGCGCGTGTTGAGGCCTAGGTTGACGAAGGTGTTGACGTCGGGGACGGCGGGGAAGGAGGTTCCGTTGCCGATGGTGGTGTTGAGGGAGCGCTCGTAGGTCGCGACGAGGGCGGTGCCGTTGGGCCAGAAGTACTCGGTGTCTGCGCTTGAGTCGACGGCGAAGATGACGTCCACGGCGCGGATGGGCTGGATGAGCGGGTGGAGGGGGATGTTCTGGAGATCCTCGCCGCCGTCGACGAGGGAGAGTTCGGTGACGTCGGCGTCGCGGTTTGTGGCGGGGTTGTAGTGGTAGAAGGGGTTGGGGGAGTACTGCGCGATGTCGTTGTTGTCCTGTCCGATGCTCTTGAGGACGGCGGCGAGGGCCTCGGTGAGAAGGTTCGAGGATGTCCCGTTGATGCCGAGGATGAACTGGTTGAAGAGCGTGGATGAGGTGCCGAAGACGTAGCCGGCGTTGTCGAAGCCGCGCACGCATGAGGCGGAGGTGGGGAGCACGCCGCCATCGAATTTCGAGCCTAGGTAGCGGGTGGGCGCGAAGCCGTAGGTTGTGGGGTCCCAGGAGCCCATCTCGAAGGGGTTGAATTCGTAGACTGTTGTGTTGAGGGAGATGATTATGTCGCCTGGCGAGCGGCCGTCGGCGACGATGATGGGGAAGGGTGTATCTCCGTTCTTGAAGTTGTCTTGTAGCGCGATGGACGAGAATGTGTATGCTGGCCCTCCATCAGTAGCATTGATGAGTTGGTAGCTGAGCGCTCGGCCCCAGTAATCGGTGATACTGACTTCATAGCCGGCATCCTTCTTCGAGTCGACCTGGCTCTTGATGTCCTTGAAATACTCGGCAGTATTGAGGATCGACAGTCCATCCTCCTTCGGTCCTTGGAAAATTGAGTTCCCAAACTTCCATACCGACGATCCAGGACTCCCGTTTTGCAGTGAAGCCACCGAGCTGAAGTTATTCGAGTATATCGACCCAACCAGCCAGCTTCCTCCCGACAGCCCAGAAAGATACGTCGCTGCCTGCAGCAGTCCTCCAATTCCTCCCTTTCCAGTCGAATTTACTGTCCGGCTATCCGCCGCTGCCAGGAACCCAGCTCCATTCATCAGCGCCCTGTAACCACCTCCTGAGACTGCAATACCAATATTCGGCAGCGCGGTCGCATTATCGCGGTGCTTCTCGATATACGCCGCGGCGTCAAACCCCGAGATGTTCGCGCGCGAAAGCAGGTCCTTCATCGGCTCGATCGTGTTGTTTCGGCGCCCGGGGAGCCATTCTGTCTCGTTCTTCGACAGGGAGTTGGCGACACGGATAGTCGGGCGGGTGGCAGGGCAGCTGACGTTGCCGGGGGCGTAGCTGTTGGTGGGGGAGTCTGGGAGGCCGCGGTTGAGGATTTCGGAGGCGGCAACGAGGGCGACTGCTGCGTAGTCGGGGTGAGAGCCCTCGCGGGGGACGACTATGGCGGTTGCTTCGTGGAGTTAGTATTTGGCCGGACCTCCGGGTGGGCGCGTGCGTGGTGACGGAGGTAACTTACCATGGCTGAGCTGTGCGACAGTCGCCAAGGAGACGATGCCCGAGAGGAACTTCATCTTTTCTTCTCTCAATCAGGTCGATCCAACAGATCGTGAATGTGTTTGGAACACAATCCGTGAAGTTGAAGCCCTCGAAAGGTTTGTAGCTCCTCGTAAAAAGTGGAGTGGATTGGGATGTTTATTCGGGGACCCGAGTGACCCGAGTGGCTGTGCTAGGGGTTAATTGTTCCCGAAGTACGTACACCTTAGCTTTAAGCTTAAAGGGGATCCGCGATACTTTCGATAAGGCTGAGGGGACGGGAGTTTCAGTTATAAATAACAAGTTATATCAGCTCCTATATAGCTACTAAACCCTCGAGGATCAGGAAGATATATCCACGGCGAGGAAAATAATTTTGGCGGAAATCCTTCCTTATAAGGGGAAGCCATACAGGCATTTTTCTTACTCAGGTCAGCTTCAGCTTTCGTTCAGCTGGGCGCCCAGGCTATACGCGTAACACTGCACAGCCACTAAGCGTTATTTCTATGAAACAAAAAAACGGATCTGAGAAGATCTGAGCAGATCTGTTGGACAGTCTAGTATTTCGGCCAAACCCTTGCCAAAGCGTAGGGCAGACAGCGCGACATTATAGCAGTTTGGGGTTTAGCTCATGGACCCTGTTGATGTTGTAAGCTCCGAGCCGGACAGATCCGTGAGCCGTCATCACCGAATAGGAGATTAATACGGTAGGGCTCAATGTGAAGATAGATATGCAATAATAATCCGTATAGAAGAGCGGGGCATATGTGTTCCCTTACGTGATTGTCGGCGCTGCCCGAGACCGAAATACGAGAGGGTCAGTTTTATGCAAGCACAACAAATAATTCATGCATGCCTTATATCCAAGGCACCAACACCCATCAATGCCATGCCCGTAGCTACCCCAAAAGTTGAAGCTCCACCAAGTAAAGCTACTGCCATCCATATCAACCATCCTTCAACTCCAGACCCGACGATCCACACCCAGCAAACACCCTCTCCTACCTCAACCACCACCCCACTCACATGCTCACCGCCTAACCCCCCCCTCAAACAACCACAATGGGCAACACCGCCTCCAAAGCCGCCCGCACCACTCGCAAATACCCAACCACCGCCTCCCCCTCCATCTCCTCCCGCCCATTGTGGTT
>JPKC01002240.1:0-12895 GCA_000750925.1 Pseudogymnoascus sp. VKM F-4518 (FW-2643) | reverse complement strand
GGGGGGAGTGGTGGGTGGTTGTCGTGGTGGTGGTTCGGGGAGGCTCCGAGATGGAGGAGCTGTGGTGGTTGTTATCGTTATCGCTATGTGCGTCAGCTTTCCCCACATTTGGGCAGCTTGGAGCTTGAACGCTCCGTTCGTCCTACGGCGTGAGGTCGGGAGGAGTACGTTCTATGTCATAGGACAAAGAGGGATACATTCCGAATTTACAATTTACACTATTACCTCCTCACTCGCCTTTTAAATCCCCAAGTTTGAATGTACACAACTCGTTTTGTCCAAATCCACGCAGTCGTGACACCTATTTAATTCGCAATAAGGGCCACTAAGTCAAATCGGGCACTTTGGCGGAGTGGTTAACGCGATGCCCTGCTATATCCTCTGGATGTATTTAGGCATTTCCTTCGGGAGCGAGTGTTCGAATCACTCAGGTGTCGTTATTTTTGCATTTTTGCATTTTTGCCAGTTGGATCGCCTGACTGTGTGGACTTGCTATAAATATTACTCTATTGGGGAGCCTAAAATCACACTAAGCGAAAGTTGGCTCTCTCTATCCCCTTTTTGGACTCGCGAAAATATGGGGTCTGGGTTTGATATTGTAACTCCTAACGAACACTGCTGGTGGGCCTGGTTTTTGGATAAAGGAACAGTGGACAAGAGAGGAGTGTGAAACATGGAAGTACACACTTATTTCGCAGTACAAAATCTTCAGAATCACGACAGAGTAAGCTTCAACCACGCCTGACATGTGAATTCCACAGCATGTGAGAGACAGCGTGACCATCCCACACCATCCCCCTTTCCGCATCCGCCCCGCCGTAAAGTGGGCGGGCACCAAACCCACCCGCTGTCCCCGCGTTTCTCCATGAGCAAGAAAATGCCTCGGGATCTCTGGCCACACCCCGTCGTCACCCCCTCACGCAGTGCAGGCATTGGTTCATTGGGCTACGCGTTCGGCAATGGACTTGATCTACCGGCAGCTCCAGAGTCTATATACAATGGATATCTCATGCGTTTAAATGCACCCTCTACCCTACGACCAGCTTCGCCTTCAAATTCTTGACGGCCATCTGCTCTATCCGACCATATATCACCATCCTCCTCCACCGCTCTATGTGCGAAAATGAACGACCTGAGCGGAGATGCTCGAGAGTGCTTGTCAGGCCTTTCCGTGGGAGACATTGAGTGAATGGTCAATGGGGAGCTGGACAGACCTTTCCAGCGACGGCGATGTGAAACATCCCAGAAACACAACTGGACATCACTGGAAATGCGTTAATAAGTCCAACTCCCTGGCAAAGCAAGGTGACAGAACAGCGATCTCCGCTGAGTTGCCATGCACTTAAGACCCCCCAACGGAAAGACCTGACAAGAACTTAAGGACATCGCCGTCTAGGCCGGCTTCGACATGTACATACGAGACATTTACAGGGAGGCCTTCAGCGCCTTCTGCATCCGCCTCTCAACAGCCACCATGTACTCCTTGGTGGTGACGTAGCTCTCACGGCTGGTCTGTCCGCACGCAAGCGCCAGATCCTTGGTCATGATGCCATCAACATCGACGGTATCGATACAGGCCTTCTCGAGCGCCTCAGCGAAGCTGACAACCTCGGGGGTGTTGTCGAGAGTTCCACGCTGGATGAGACCACGGGTCCATGCGAAGATGGAGGCGATGGGGTTAGTGGAGGTCTCGTTACCCTTCTGGTGCTCACGGTAATGGCGGGTGACGGTGCCGTGGGCGGCCTCGGACTCGAAGGACTTTCCGTCGGGGGTGATGAGGACGGAGGTCATTAGGCCGAGAGAGCCGAAGCCCTGGGCCACAATGTCGGACTGCACATCTCCGTCGTAGTCTGTGAAAATTTTAGTAAGTGGGCTCCTCTTTGTGCGTGGGTGGACAAACTCTTGAGAGCCATGATGTATCCTCCGCTCGACTTCATCATCTGGGCGACCATGTCGTCGATGAGTCTGTGCTCATACCAGATCTTCTTTGCGGCAAACTCCTTGGCATAGGTGGACTCATAGATCTCCTGGAAGATGTCCTTGAATCTACCATCGTACTTCTTCAGGATGGTGTTCTTGGTGGACATGTACAGGGGGAGGCCCTTGGAGATGGCAAGCTTGAAGGAAGCGTGAGCAAAGCCGGCGATGGACTCGTCGGTGTTGTACTGGGTCTGGGCGACACCACCACCGTTGAAGTTGTAGACCTCAATCTCCTCTGGCTTTCCTCCCTCTGGGGTGAAGACCATGGAGAGTTTACCCTTGCCCTTGATCACGGTATCCTTAGCACGGTATTGGTCACCGAAAGCATGGCGGCCGATGATGATGGGCTTCTTCCATCCCGGAACTAAACGTGGGATTCTTGGGATGACGATGGGCTCACGGAAAACGGTTCCTCCAAGAGCGTTACGGATGGTGCCGTTGGGCGACAGCCACACTATGGTGAGTTAGTAAATTGCCTGTGTGATACGTAGATTGTGATGCCTACTCTGCTTAAGCTTGAACTCCTCAACACGAGCCTCATCGGGGGTGATAGTGGCGCACTTGACACCAACCGAGTACTTCTTGATAGCCTCGGCGGCATCGATGGTAACCTGGTCGTTGGTCTCGTCACGGTACTCGAGTCCCAGATCGTAGTACTTGAGGTCGATATCGAGGTATGGGTGGATGAACTTGTCCTTGATATCCTGCCAGATGATCCGGGTCATCTCATCACCATCCAACTCCACCACCGGGTTCTTGACCTTGATCTTCTGGAATCCGACCGTCATTGTCGAGTATTGTAGTTGGGTAAAGCGCGCGAATGCGGATTTCTTGTTGTATGCGATGATAGATGCCCTGGAGGCCTGGGAAACGGGTCGAGGTGCGAGGGAGCAGAGGGTCCGTGAGAGAATTGTTCGTGAGGGGCTCATGATGGCGGTAGGAGAGGGGGAGAATTTCCTTCGACGGTATGCAGTGTTCGGAGTAACACTTACGCGCTGTGTCGGTGGTTGGCCGAGCCTAAAGTGGGATTGCCTCGGGAGTTCGGTCCCGCGCTAGGTTACCCGCGGGGAAATGTGCGGTCGAGGAGGAGAATGGGCTTAGGCAGGTGTGAAACCCAAGGGGGAAGGCCTGGACGACAGCGAGGTGTTTGGGCTGAAAGCGGAGTTAGTGTTCCGTTGCGTGCTTGCCCGGTTACTCGCAACGAGAGGAGAAGCCTTGCAGTGCGGAAAGCGTACCAGGAAGTTATCTTGTATGTGAATTCTCAGCCTCTTTCGCTCTTTCTACCGCCGATATCGTAACTAATAGTGGGGTAAGGCAGTTCCGACGATGGAGGAGATACTGTGGGAGTGGAGAACAAGTGGAGGTTTTGTAGTGTCGTCGTCAATCGGCTGAGACCCTAGGCCCCGTCCTTCGGTCCGTTTCAGGCGCAGGTATAGGCGGACTTGGATCAGTATGAGGTTGCATCCCAAAACAGCAGCTTCTTCAGCCTGTTATCCCGTTCATCCGGGTGGGCGCCTGTCGCTATTACTGTATAATATAATATGTAAATGTATAATTCGACAAATCCATCGATTTATGCTGCATACCATCGATATTGGCGTGTCACGCACGTGCCTGTGGCTTCGGGCCGCATTTCGGACGGAAGAAATATTGGCCCAGTCGAACAGTCGAACCACAGAACTCGTCGAACCAGTATAATACAGGCTTGGCCAGTATAAACATGCTTGATGCTCAATATTCGATATCATTTGTCTTAACTAACACTACAGTCAGCTGACACGACCATAATATGGCACATCTTGAACTCCTTACCGAAGAAAACCACTATAAACATGCTTAATGCTCAATATTCGATATCATTTGTCTGAACTAACAGCCATGGTCCGCTGCCACGGCACCATAATATGGCACGTCTTGACCTCCTTACTGAAGAAACCAGCCAAATCCCAGATCCCAAGCTATTAGACACACCCTTCCCCTCCTCGCGACGCCATAACCCAAGTAGTAACAAATACACGGCATCCCAGCCACTTACACAGTGACAGCGCTACTTTTCCACTGCCAAAACCTCATCCGCCATATCCACATCCTCGTCCTTCTCAGTCTTTTCCCTTTCCTTCCTGCTACCAGTGCTAGCCCTCCCCTCTCCCCGTTTCTTCTTCGCCGCCCTGGTAGATCCACCCTTCGGCCTGTACCCGCTGTCTTCATCAGTCGCCCCGCGCTTCCTCTTCCCGCCCGATCCTGTCTTGTCCTTCGCATATTGGTCGCTTATGCTCGCAAAATACTTCAGCCCATCCTCCTCCACGAACTCAACGACATCAGGTCTAGTCGGCGCCGCTATCGCCGCGCGCTTCCCGGCACCCCGCAATGCACCAGGCCGCGAGACAGCCTTCTCGGCCAAATCAGCCGGCTCATCGTCCTGTAGAAAGATCTTGGGCTCGTGTTCCCGCAGCCAATTGTACACTGACACCGGGTTCTTGAATTCCAAATCCTTGTCGCTTAGATGTAAGGGCGCTGGCACGAAATTTGGATTACTCGTGAACAGCGTCGGTTCCGAGGGTAGGTCCAGGTTTGCGTCAATGAGCGCGCAGTGCTCGTCGATGCGGTCGGCTGATAGATAGGCAACAGGCTCTGGCTTGTCGGTTCCGATTGCGAGGTCCTTGGCGATGTCGGGTGGTACGCCGGGGACATTGTAGACGGACGGTGGCACGGTAGTCACCTCGAAGGGGCGATGGGGGACGTTTGCCATCAGCGAGGCGAGGGATTTTTGGGGTCGAGGAGCGGAAGACCGCTTGTCTGTCATGGAAGAATGCATGTATGCGTGAAGCTTGTTGTAAGATTCTTGACCACGAGTCATGCCCTTTTGGTCTGGGGATGTAGCTGGAGTCGGCGGGAATAGTAATGGAAGTGGTGCCAGGGAAACGTTTGGGGCGGTTGCGCTCAAATCGATGCGTTGGGCGGAGGGGAGATTCGGGGAGTTGTTCATGTCGAGGAGGAGCTCGAGAAGGCCACTGGTCAGAATTAGTATCAGGGTAATGACATTGGCCAAGCGTATAAGGTCGGACGTACTCGTTTTCTAATGCCAGGCGTCTTGACGTCTCAGCAGCTTCTTGCTCTTGCTTGTAGAGTGACCTGCTAAGGTTCATTTTGTTGTCAAACTGATAGCGCATCTTGCGGTACTTTTTCCTATTGCGTCGTTCGTCAGCCAATTATCCCAAAGTGAAGACAATATCAGATATGATCGTAAAAACAGCTTCTATACGGGCAATGAATCGCCCCAAGAACTGCTCCTGCCGTCGCGACATCGAAAATGGTAGAGCGTACTTAAATGATTTGTACGTCTCCTTTGACGCATCATGGTCCTTCGCATCGCCCTCATCCATCGCCTTAAGGGGCGGCAACTGGCTCTCCGCCATTGCTAATATACACTCTGAACCCAAAGGGATCGATCCGCGGGTTGAAGGGTGGTGAAGGTCGTCAGCTCGATCCGTTTGAGGAATCAAAGTTCGCGCGAGCTTGTCGCGCCTTAAGTCCTGACCACGCTTCTTCCAAGCCGCTTTTGGAATCCACACCAAGGAGCCCGGCAAATAGTTGATGCGGATAAGGCTGACAGGGCGGGATTTTTTGTGTTACGGCGGTCAAGACGGCGTTAGCATGCAAAACTGAATTTATTTTGTGTTCTGAAAACCACTGATCTGCACCCAAGCATTTTCTTGATTCACAAGACGTCAACCGCAATGTCGTCTATTAAAGAAGTCAAGGTCAAGAAGGACAAGTCGGGCAAGAAGAGCAAGTCCGCAGACAAAATTGATGTTCCTGCCCCCGTCGAATCCAGCGAAGATGTCGTACTGGAAGATGCACCCGCAATGGTAAAGCCCAAGAAGGACAAGAAGGAAAAGAAGGAGAAGAAAGAGAAATCCGAAAAGTCGAGCAAGAAGCGCAAGTCCACCGGCGAAGAGCCAATCGCAGACTCCACCCCCAAAAAGTCCAAACGCACCCGCTCAACTGAAGATGCCGCTGCTGAGAGCGCAACCAGCCCGCAGCCCGAAGCAATGGAAGTCGACGCCGCCGACGAGACCACCGCCTCCGAGCCCCCCGCCAAGAAGCGCAAATCCACCGCCGTCGAAGGCGAAGAACTCGAAGTCGACGTGACCAAGCCCCAACCCCCCTCCAAAAAAGACCTCCGTCGCCTCAAGAAGGGCAAATCCCTCTCAAAAGCCAAAACCGTCTCCGACCTCAAAGCCCCCAAGCCTCCCGCCGACGGTGAAGACGCCGCTGACGGATCCGGCGCCGAGGACGCCGGCCCCCAGAAACCGGAGCAGGAGAAGCGCTCGGAGCACGGTATTTGGGTGGGTAATTTGCCCTGGAGCGTTAGCAAGGAGGACCTCAAGTCGTTCCTTATCAACCAGGGACCCATGCCCGACGCGGCCATCACGCGCATCCACATGCCGTCCCCCGACGACAAGAAGCCCGCCAACAAGGTCGAGTCCCGGTTCACGCGCACGCAGCACAACAAGGGGTTCGCGTACGTGGATTTCTCGACGGCGGAGTACACGCTCGCTGCCGTGGCGCTGTCGGAGGAGCTGCTGGGGGGACGGAGGGTGCTGATTAAGAATAACAAGTCGTTTGAGGGACGGCCGCTGGTGGCTAAGGACGCAGCGGCTAAGAAGGAGATGAAGGCGCCGAGTAAGCGGGTGTTCTTGGGGAATCTGAGATTCGATACTACGGAGGAGAGTCTGAAGGAGCATTTTGAGCGCTGTGGACCCATTGAGACGTGCATGGTTGCCACGTTTGAGGATTCAGGAAAGTGTAAGGGGTACGCGTGGATTACGTTTGCGGATCTGGAGGCGTCGGCGCGGGCGGTGAGGGGGTTCGTGTTGGAGGAGGAGGAGAATTCGGATGTAGATACTGACGACGAGGAGGGGGAGAGCGAGGTCGACGAGGATCCAGAGGACTACGCTGAGGCGGCGACGAAGAAGGAGAAGAAGGAGGTCCCGATGAAGCGCGTGTATGTCAATATGATCCAGCGCCGCCCCGTGCGCATCGAGTTCGCAGAGGACGCGCAGGTGCGGTATAAGAAGCGGTATGGAGCGGGCGGGACGAAGAACCCGGTTACGGCGGATGGGGAGGTGGCGGAGAAGAAGGAGAAGGTGGTGAGTGGGGTGATTGTGCCGAGTAAGAAGGCGCAGAATATTGAGTATAGAACGGATTATGCGCCGAGGTTGACGGGGGGGATTGTGGAGAGTAAGGGGACCAAGGTTGCTTTTGATTGAGGAGGGTGGGGGTGAATTGATATGGATACCCGAGACAGTGTGTTTTTTTCTTCTTGTGAATTTGAATATGCTGTGCTTTGTCTGTAAGAGCTGTGTTTTCTCGACGAAGTGGGTGACCAGAGGCTATGCCCATAACTACATGCTTAGTCTATGAGATATAGAAGGATATAACACGATTTCCACGGCCTTTAGAAGTCGACGTCCTTGAAAATGTTTATGCTTCTCAGAGCCCATCCACGCATCTCATGCCTCCCAAAAGTCCGAAAACAGACTGTAATAATGGCACTGTTTACAGTCCTTCCCAATGCTCGGGGCCCAACCAGAGCATAGCTACATCATAGCACGACTGCCATCTGCAAAGAGTAAAAATGATAACCTTACCTAAAACCAATTTTTGTTTTGGCAAAAACATATAAAGGGCTAGCTAGCTACTTTATATTTCATAGCCTTTATCTACATACATTATATATTTTCTTTTAAGGTATCTGCTACTATATGACAGCTAATCTTTACTCCTAACAGATTTGCTATAGTATATTATGGAGGCTCCTAACTACGTCTATTACAACAACCGGCTCGCTTTGAAACAAAAGAAAGTGATTTGTAAGTCATTGCAGAGCCGCCTTGCCTCTGCAGAATCTCAGAATCGGCGCACACTAACCCCGAGCTCAATGCCAAATCTAGTCCTAAAGGCTATGCAAATATTCGCTGCCCTTTCACTGCCCTTTCTTTTCCGCAATGATCCGATAGCTCGTACTAACCAACCTCAGCGTATCCATCTCTACGAACGCCTCACCGTCTAAACACAATCTATCCATTAACGTTCTCAAATGCGGTGGCAGCACCTTAACGCCAACCAATCCCTTAATTAACGCCCTCGCTGTGCGAAAGTATCCATCCTCCTTGGCAATCAGTGGCGCCTGCAGCCCACCGACGCTCGCATTATCCGACTTCCGCACTGCGAACCCCACCTCCGTCAGGGCTGTGGCCAGTGTTTCTGGTGTCGGTGTCCCAACCGCGCCAATGAGTGGTTTTACCCGGCGCATCAGTTCCTCGTGATGAGGATTGGTTGGGTCGTAGTCTGGAAGCGATACCCAGTCCAGGATGGAGAATTTGGCGCCGGGCTTGAGGACTCGGTGCAGTTCGCTAAAGAGAGCGGGGAGGTCTTTGCATAAGCTAAGAGCCTGGATCTCGTAGCATGCATCGAAGGTATCGTCTGCGAAAGGGAGAGGCAGATTGTTAAAGTCTGCTTCTACAAATGTGTTCTCGAGCCCATGCTCCTCGTTGTATGTTCTGGCTTGGGCGATCTGATTCGGATCGATGTTGACGCCTGTCACTTTTGCGCCAGAAAAGGTGGCTATGTGAGCCGCAACTCTGCCACGGCCACAGCCCAGATCCAAGGCCTTGTCTCCAGGCTTGAGGTTGATGTCCCGCGCCACCGACTCCTCATACAAGAGCTGATTGTCGCGTACCGACACATGGATGTCGATAAGAGGTGGGATGTACATCTTCTCGACATTGCCAAGGGCGCACAGGTGGTTGAGGACGCCATAGTAGGAACGTAGGCAGTTGCCGACTTTTTGAACGTAATCGGGCCCAAGCGCCTGTATCATCTGCTCCTCATCTGCCCAGTCGAGACTGTATATAACGTATGACGCCAAGTAGTTGGCGACCTGCTCGGGGGTGAGGTTGTAGAGGTATCTGAAAGATGTGCATATAGTTCGTAGGCGGCTGGTCGATGCCGACCGATGCTTGTCTGCCTTGGCTCGCCCGTCCATTCTGAGAAACTTCGCCTTCGCCTTCATTCGCGGCGCGGGAGACTGTAGGGCCGCCATGCCGAGATTTCCTTTTTCGAGATTTCCATTTTCGAGATCACCGAGGCTGCTATAGGAGCTGGTTTTAGATGCAGCTTGGCGGGGATGGCTGAGTCTGTGAGGGTGTGTGTGAGTGTCGGTGTGAGTGTGAGCGTGAATGTCCGTCATTCTTGGGAATTCACGTGGTGAGCAGTGGGTCATGAGGTAACCTTGCTGTCTTAGATGTTCAGATGTATATTATATTAGTGTCCTCTATAGATATCTTCACATCATGGTGCGCCATCTTCCCTTTAAGTACTTATGGGCTGTGGCAAACTCGGAGAAGTAAACTCAACCTCGGGACGCCGGATTCAGCGTGGCATGCTAATGATTCTATAATATTTGGATTGAAACAGAGAATTTGAAAGTTCTAATTTTTAAAGTTGTTCCAACACCGGATGTTTCGGAGGCGGCTGTCGCGGAACGAAGTTCGGGGCGTATGATTCATTGATTGATTTATACTCGGTTCAAGCGGCCCAGCTGGCTGGCTATGCCGGGGACTAAGTCTTATATCGCAGCTGACATTCCAGCTCGTCCAATCAAGTCGGGCCTCAGAGGGTTCGTAGTCGAAAAGTCGCCCCGGCACAAGATCTACTTAACAAGTGCGTATGTAGTAGTATGTAAGGGTCCTCGGGTGAACAGGGCATTTTAGAAGTCACGTTTATGGGCTATTACATAGAATCCTCTTGTATTACGAAGACTGAACGCTGACCCTCCTCCGGAGGTCCGCGTTCCTACTATATACTCTTCCGGGCGGGGTCCGGAGCGAAGACCCTCTGCCCTGGCACTGCAGCGCACGTAATTGCCTAGTGGACGTGATGCTGCTCGTGACAATTATCCGCCGGCTCACCCAGCTCACCCTGCTCACCCCTCGCCTCACCCTTCAGGCGGCAAGGGGCCGCGATTCCACGCTATGCCTATTGGCACGATTGAGACTATTATCTAGAGGATACGCAAGCTTTCAGTGGATTAATACTTAGGACGGTGCCATTTGGACTAGTAGGTGAGCGTCGTTGCCCTTACATTTTTGATGCCTTACAATGATCTAGTTATTACCCTTAGCTACCTAATAGCGACTACGTTAACACGCACAAAGTAGGTCTTATATTAAGACGCAATGAACGCAATACACTACGACTTTAGATAGCTATGGATAATCAGGTACCTAGGTGAGCGTAGGTAAGTAAGGGTGAGCGAGGGTGAGTGAGGGTAAGCAAGGGTAAGCTTGAAAATGGTATAAAAGGCACGCTCCCGCCATGTCTAGATTTCGCAGTCTACCATCTACAACATTCTTCATTTACTTTTAAGGACTTCCTTAGTACTATAGGACGGAAAACCCTCTCTAAAGCAGAACGACATGCTCTAGCACTGTCGCAAGGCTTCTTTAACAAGAAAACATCTAAGCAACAGAAGGCATTATCTTAAATTAAACAAAGTTCCCTTGCTACTGCCACCGAAGACAGACATATTAGATCTAATATTAACTAGAGCACAGACTTACTCGAGTAGACAAGGTTAGCACAGACATGTTGGATCTAATTTAACCTCAATAAGTTAACTAAAATAACTACAGAGTACAAAACTAAGTTCGGCCTAGATAAACAACTTTTTAAAATTAGTGCTACCGATAATATGTAGGCTGAGGGTGCAGTGATGTGCTGTCAAAGGCATCCGCATATACTAGAACCCCATGCGTTAGGGCGGAGGTTGCAACAACTATAGTGAAGGCAGCAGCAATGGACAATAGCGGTCAAGGGCCTCTTCGAGTTTCCGGATTTGGCGGGACGTCTCTTTACCATGAGCTGAGCATGGAGGACCGCTTTGCTGATAACCTATGCGGATGGATGCAAGACCCTGGTCTAACTGTGCCCGAGATGGCCATGCTGCAGCTCATGAGCGATCTGACAGACAGGGACAACTGGCACACGGACATACTCCGCGACGGGATAGCTGCGAAATGGCGCGAAGAGGTCTTTGCTGAGAACAGCAACGTACCGAAGGAATCGGCTGCCAGACCGCGGCTCGAATGAACCTGCAGAACTTCCAGAAGATTGGGATAAAAGTGTCTGGGATACTACATACCACCTCGATCGTAGCTGGCCAGATAAGTACGAATTACATTATCTAGAGCCCGGCGTGTCATTTTCGTATGATGACTGGAAGCTCGGTCGAATTGGGGCTCCTATCCGAGCCAAGAAAACCTGGAAAGGAGACGCAGCTACACCACCGGTGCCAGATCACGAGTTCTACTCGATCAACCTTGAGGATACTTTCCCCGAGCAAGGCCTACAAGTTATTGTCCGAATTAGCAGCATGGAGCTCACACCGTCCCAGCCCTCCTTTACTGACAACCGGCACCAAGATAGCTTGCTGAACGAGCACGTCGTAGCCACAGCCATTTACTACTACGATATCGAGAACGTGACGGAGAGCAGCATCTCATTCCGCCAGAGGGCACGCCTCGACGAGTCAGACTACCACTACGACCGAACCCCCCGTCTTCCTTCCATCGAGTACGAGCCCAACGTTTTCAAACTAGCATCGATGCTTACCTTCAGCTCGGGGCATTTCGACGGCGCCGCGCCCGTGCAGGAGCTCGGATCTCTCTCCAAGCCACAAGGCCGTCTCATTACCTGGTCCAACGCGCTACAACACCGCGTTGAGCCGTTTACGCTCGTCGACGCGACGATGCTAGGGCACCGCCGCTTCAGAATGCTGGCGCTCGTTGACCCGCACTACCGCGTGTGCTCGACGAGGAACGTGCCCCCGCAGCGACAGGACTGGGCTGGAGAGGCCCTGTCGTCTGGTGGGACACTGCGGGGAGCGGGGGATGGTGTTGTGGGCGGGAAAAGGCACGGGGGGGGGTGAGTATGGATGATGCGGGGCGGGATAAGGAGGAGATGGCGCGGGAGCGGATGAGGGCGGACAGGGCGCTTGCGGAGATGGGTGAGGTGGCGTTTTGCTATTACTAACTAGTTACTGTGTAGTGTATAGTAATCTTGGGCTCATCTGCAGCGAGCGATTGTGTACTGATGGTTCGCCGCAACCCTGCCGAAGGCTTTAGTAGGATTTAAGAGCTTCGGGAAAGGTTTGAGGAGGTGGTTGGTTGGAGAGACCGAAGCTATCATGAATAGCTTAGCTGGCCCACGCCAGGGTTGGAAATGTTCTCTCCTGCAGTGTTCTTAGGCGGTGTTCTCTGTGCAGCGCTTGCTCTTTCGCAGCACACGTTTGTACAACTACTCACCCTCGGTTCACCCCTTAAGGCAGCAAGGGGCTTGGATTCTGCACTATGCCTATTAGCACAATTGAGAGCAGTAAGCCACTAGATCTCAAGCTTGTGTATAGCAGAGCGGACAGGATGCCCAATTCTCTTAAGTCTACAGTCGTATGCGACTGTTCTTGCAGTGTCATTGAATATATAGCGTTAAGATGTGGTGAGGATCGTGAGATTGGTCCAATCGATTGGCCGAGCACGCACCCAAAGTGCAATTTAAAAACCATGCCCCCAATAGCTCAGAGCTACAACCGTCTAAGCAAGTTACCCAAAAAACATACCCGGAATAATACTTTCCATCAGCTTAAATGCCAGTATAAATCCCCAGTTACAAAAGAGTCCCACCCGAGACTTTCAGGCTGTACGAGCATCATCACAATCCACCTACACGATCACACTCAGTTTCCAAGGGTAAAATATATATATTAACAATAACCCCCCTTCAAAAAAAAAACCTAGCTTCCACCCCCCCTAATAATACTCAACCCCCGCCCCCTAATTCCCCTTCCCAATCC
>JPKC01002239.1:0-14843 GCA_000750925.1 Pseudogymnoascus sp. VKM F-4518 (FW-2643) | reverse complement strand
CTCCCCCTCTCAACAACCACATCCTCCCACCCCTTCACCACCGCCACCCTCCTCATCTCCAATATAAACTTCCCCACCTTATACCTCTGCGCCTCCTCCCTCGCATCAACATACTTCCACCCCACCACCTTCTCACAAATCGCACAGCTGATATCCGCCACCACATGCGCGCCCGTCGCCAGCTGCCGGCTCACGGGCCGGCCGATCGTGATGTTGATCAGGCTGCGCTGGGCGTCTTTGTCGGCTCCGCGGGGGGCGGGGGGCGGGGAGACGAGATACGCGCGCCCGTGCCGCCCGGTGAAGGCTTTACTGATGATTTGGGAGGCGAAGGCGAGGTCGGTGGCGCAGGTGGAGCATTTGAGGTGGTCGGGGCGGGCGCAGTGGAGTTTATATGTCTGTGTTGGGTCTGTGTCTGGGTCGGGGTCGTAGGTCCCGAGGGGGTGACTGAAGGAGGAGGCCGAGGTGGGGGAGGTTGGGGAGGTGCTAGGGGAGGTGTTGAGGGATGTGAAGCTGGTGGCTAAAGAGAAGATTGTGGGTGCGGAGGTGGTGGAGTTGGTGGAGCTGGTGCTGGGGGTTATGGAGTGACGCTTGCGGAAGGGCCGGGGGAGGGTGGTGAGAGAGGAGACGAGGTAGGTTGCGAAGGAGGGGGGTTCGGTGGGAAGCATGGCGGGCAGCTGATTCGGGAGGATAGAGCTGTGATCGTGGTTGAGGCCGGTGTGTTGAGGTGGGAGCTGGGTACGTCACAGGCGATGCCGGAGGTGCAAGGCGGCACCTTGGTGTGGTGAGCTATCTATGTCTCGGTCTAGAGGAGAAAGGCTGTAGATGCCCCGAGGAGGCGTGGAGTGTATATCACTTCTAGCTGTATCTTGAGAAGTGGACGGGTTAAGCCATAGTAAAGAGTAGATAACGAAATGTCGGGCAAAAATGGGAGAGTCGGAGAGTGGGCTGATGATCAAGAACGTAGCTGATAACCGCAGGGTTTGGCCAGGTGATCGATCACCCGATAGGTAGGTGGCCAGGACAAGCAGAGCCGGGCAACCAGAATACGTAGATGAGAATATAGGCAAGTATTGTCGTAGTTTGTCGGTCAATAATAACTTTTGAGCCAGTGTGACCGACTATTCAGCCATTCAATCAAGTGCGGGGAGTAAAGAGTTGGGATGATCCGTTACGTAGCGGCAGGGTTTAAACGGCTGAAGTCGTGATTCTTAGTGATATACTAGACGGACAGAATCATACGCCATTTTCGAGGTTACCTCTAGCAAATTATAACTTTTGGGTTTAAACCAACGTAATTCAACATTTTAATGCAAGAAGTCTACTATAAAGTAAGGGTAACCTGTATAAACAGCATTAATCGTATGCGTAGCCTGGTTGGACAAGTGCTGCTTATCGATTGTAGATATGGGCCCACTTCCGAGCTTGACATATTCCTGCAGCCCAAAAGTCTGAAGTGGGACCGTTTGAAGCTCAGAACTGATATTAGCATCTAAGCCGATATAAATTATTATTTTAGCTTACCGCCCCGAGTGATTAATAGCATTTATTTTGCTTACAGTTGCTGTTAACAGTATCATCGCAAACCGTCTCTCTTCAAGACTTTTGGGTGGCAAGGGTCACGAACAATTAGTGCGATCTGAATCACTGCTGTCCAAGTAGAACAAAGAAGGCAATCACATCAGTTTTATAGATTCCACATGTGGCCATTACATTATAATCAATTTCATTTTCTGCAAATATTCAATTTGTGATCTCTTTGTTCAACAAAGAATCTCCGAGCCAGACGCAGCAGATGCTCCAATAACCCCAATAGCGTAAAACCTCGCCCAAACTATACTCCTCCACGCGCCACCTAATTGAGAACCTGATCTAGAACCTGATCGCAAACTTGTTGTGTCTCGTCGCCAAGAAAATATTATACCGTGTCGTAGTGAGTCGGAGAACCGTCTTCTCTACAACTCCATACCAAGGAAAAGCCACTCGTTGCTGGGACTACTGCGTGATTCTGCCCATAAGTCGAGTGTGACCAGCTCGAAGCCGACCCATCGGAGACTCTTCAGTAGTGATTTGCTATCTTCGGCCGAAATCGACCTGTCGAGGCAAACCACAACCTGAGAGCAGCCTAAGGGACTGCTTGCCAGATCAATTATTGCCATCAATCTACATTTTGTCAGCATTGGAATTCTCTCTTCAGAAATCTTGTGGGGGCACTTACGCTTGCTTCAAATCGCGATTGATGACTGAGTGATCGAAGAACGTGAACAGACATCTTTTGTCGCCTGCCCCCGCCACGAAGCCCTTGAAACTACACCCGCCGGCATAGTCCCACAGCTCCAGCCACGACCCAACGCCGTTGTGCCGCTGGACCGCGTTCTTGAAATAGCTCTGCCCATCCATCCCCTCTTGCGGGGGTGAATGTGCGCTCACATCCCATTCGTAGGAGCCATGCGCTGCCGAGTCCCTCTCACCAAGGAATACAGTAGTCATGGTCTCGCAGAAGAGTCTCTCACACTCTTCCCGAATGGAATGCGCTGCCCCGCCTGCGCGCCCCCCTCTCATCGCGGTGCCATCGTTGCCGTGTCTCTGGGATTTGCTCCGAGAAACGTAGGCGAGTTCGTTGGCTGAGGTGAATGCCGCGAGGGGGGGGCTGGAGGGCGGGGAGGGAACGCCTGAGGAAGGGACCTCAGGAATACCACTGTGCCCCTGTGAGTATATTAGTTTCTGCTGTAGGTGTTAGATGGGGAAGGGGGAGGACTAACCGTCCGCCCCGGTAGTGGAGTAGTGGAATCCAGTCAACGTCGTCGAACGGTCGACGACATAAGCCGAGGCGAGGACGACAGCACGACGTGCAACCACCTCGCCACTGCAATTATTACTTTGACTGTTACTTTTGGTTTGTAAAAGAGCCATTTTTGAGGTTGGCCACGGTTGTCGATAAGTGGTGGTAAGAGGTTTGGTGCTTTGACTCAACGGTCGAACTGTGACGTTGTTTGACGAGCTGTAAAGTAGACGACGATTGATGTATTTGATTGATGTCGTAAGACGATTGTATTTCGATAGTTGGCAGTTGACAAGGTGCTGGAGTTGGAGTTGGGATTGGCTTTAAGAAGGTTGAAGTAGCGTTGATTCCTTTTGTAGATGATGAAGTCGGTGTGAGGCGAGAGTGTTGGAGAGCGTTCGATTGCTCTTTATCGAAAGTCGCCATTGGCCAAGACCCCGCACACAATTTGATGTCTGGTTATCCAATGAGAAAAAAGCTTGGGCCGGATTTTCTGTGAGGCACGTGTTCGCATCGATAGGATGGGCATATGGCACGTGACATGTGTTACCTAATCACTCATGTTGGAACTCTCAGGTGAGGTAGTCCGTACAAACACAACACAAATATAATGATCTGACTTATAAGGTGATATTGATCGGACTTATATAGTAGCAGCTCTGATCTCGGATTCGATCCAACTAACAAACTTATTCAGTGAATAGGTTACCTATTTCCTTTGATAGCTAGCTTCAAATCTAATTTATTTACAACCCAACCATGGCTTCGAACAACATGGGACAAGGGCCACCTAACCAAACACCCACCTCCGCCAGCCTCGCCCTCGAAGACCAGCAAATACAGCTGTCGATCTTGGAGCTAGAGAACAGAGGGAGGCAGCTTTGGGTCCGAGGAGGAGCGATCAGAGACGCACCTCACACATCACCCACGGCCCTTAACTCCGCCCTCGAAGAAGACCACCAAATACAGCTGATGATCCTGGAGCTACAGAACAGAAGGAGGCTACTTACGGCCCGAGAAGGAGCCAGTACAGCACCCGGCCCTAGCTCCGCCCTCGAAGATTACCAGATGCAGTTGCGGATTCAGGAGCAAGAGAACATAAGGGGGATTCTTGAGGCCCCAGATGGGGCGAGCAAACACGCACTTCTCACAGCCCCCGACCGTCCAGGCCGCGCCCTCGATGACTATCAGACGCAGCTGGCGCTCCTGGAGCAGCAGAACAAAAGGAGGCTGCTTATGGCCCGGCAAGAAATGGACCAGGCTGGGGGACCGGCCGCGGGACAGTCGCTTTACGGCGATGGACCAAACTATCAGATGCAGCTGATGCTTCTAAAGCAGCAGAACAAAAAGAGGTTACTTATGGCCCGGCAAGAAATGGATCAGGCTGGGGGGCCGGCCGGGGGACAGTCGCTTTACGGCGGTGGTCCAGAAGACTATCAGATGCAGCTGATGCTCCTGGAGCAGCAGAACAAAAAGAGGCTGCTTATGGCCCGGCAGGAAATGGACCAGGCTGGGGGGTCGGCCGCAGGACAGCCGCCTTACGGCGATGGACAAGACTATCAGATGCAGCTGATGCTCCTGGAGCAGCAGAACAAAGCGAGGCTGCTTATGGCCCGGCAAGAAATGGACCGGGCTGGGGGGCTGGCCGTGGGACAGCCGCTTGACGGCTTCGATAGACCAGATGTGGAGTAATTGGGTACGCCCGCTACTATGGTGTTTAAAGTCAGAATTTAGGCCGTGGTTGACGAGCTGGTTGATGTCAACGCAAATGTACCCGGTGCTGTGGAGAAGAAAACAACTATTGTGGAATCAGCACCGTCAATGGACGGCTGCTGTGGAAGTACCAAGGTACGGTTAAGTCAGACGGCTACTTGAGTGATGAGATGTCAGAAACAAGATGGGAGCAACGATATCCATAGGTAAAGAAGCATAACGCGCTTACGTGAGATACACACAGTGTGGCATACATATATAAAACCCTCCCGAACCATCTTCTGATATTCCTGAATATTTTCTCGAAGCATACATAATATTACGGTGCCGACGGCGACTGTTTTGGCGAAGGCGGAGAAATAGACATAGGAAATCGAATACATAGGCGCTAACGTCAAGGCATGGAGTATACAGATCAAACAGCTTCCCCTCTCCAACCGATCGCCTGGGGTCTCGGCGCTCGTTCCCCCCCCTCTCCTCCCCCCTTCTTTTCCCCACCAAATCCACTCCCCTTTCCTTCTCACCCTTCTCCACTTCCACCATCACCTACAGCCTCGCACGATCACCTACGCATCCTTAGTAATAGCCTCCTACCTCAGGTAGTTTGGCAACCCACCGCGGCTATCAATCCCCTTCTTCGCCATTGCCGCGACCAAAACAAAAAGTACCCACCTCGCGAGGCCCTCCTTCACGCCACCGCCGCCCAAGAGGAATGCGGCGCGGAGATAGTCTGTGATACCGTACTTTGTGCGCAGTTGGCGGTCGAAGTTGGGCTTGACGACAGAGGTGGCAATCATCTTCTGGAGCTGGAAGGGAGTTAGCTTGGTTAGGTTCAGTTCACTATGATCCGCCACCTGCACAACCAGTCGAGGCCAGGTTGGGGGTGGGGACGAGAGAGGGGAAGGAAAAAGAAACGTACCTTGCCACTGTATGGGGGGTAACGGATATCAAGGAGCTTCTCCATCCACCCAGGTGTGCGGGTGATTGGGCGACGATGCGAGAAGCAATCGAAGCTGGCCTTTCCGCGGTAAGTGCCCTGTCCGGAGTCACCGACACCACCGAAGGCCAACGTAGGGATACTAGCGTGGAACAGCGAGTCACCAATGGTGGCACCGCCGCTGGTTGTGCCCTTGAGGATGCGGTTGACCTCCTCCTTGTTGCCGAAGGCGTATAGGCCGAGTGGGGTGGAGTGGACCTCGTTAGCGATGCGAATAGCCTCGTCGAGGTTCGCGACGGGGAGGATAGGGAGGAGCGGGCCGAAGGACTCTTCGGTGATGAGCGAGTCGTTTTGGTCCTTAACAATTACTACCGTGGGCTCGATGAACCTGTCCGCGGCATCGGTGGCGCCACCGATAACAATCTTACCCTGCGTCGAATCAAGCATCTTCTTGACGCGAGCGAAGTGGTGATCGGAAACAATGCGACCGAAATCCGGGCTGGCCTTTGCGCCCTGGGGATAGAACTCCTTATTGGCGATGCGTAGCTGCTCGACGAACTCATCGGCGACATCGGCATCCACCATCGTGTAGTTCTGACTGATGCAGACCTGGCCAGCGTTGATGTGCTTACCCCAGAGCAGGCGGCGAGCCGCGAGGCGGAGGTCTGTGTTTCTCGTCACAAAGGCAGGGTTGCGTCCACCCAGCTCGAGAGCGACGGGTGTCAGCGTCTCAGCCGCCTTCTTCGCGATGATCGTTCCAACGACGGAGTTACCCGTGTAGAAGATCTTGTCCCACTTCTCGTTCAATAGCGCGGTGGTCTCGTCCTTGCCTCCGTTGGCGACGGCGAAGCAGGTGGGGTCGAGTTTCTCGATGAGCTTCTTCAGCACCATCGCGGACGCAGGGCTGATCTCGCTGGGCTTGAGCACGGCGGTGCAGCCAGCAGCGATGGCTCCGATGAACGGGCCAATGCTGAGCTGGATGGGGAAGTTCCAGCAGCCGATGATGAGGACGGCGCCGAGCGGTTGCTTGCGGATAAGGGGGCTCATGAATTTATTCGGCAGAGCAATGTCCGGGGGCGACTCGTCCTGTGCCCACTTCTCGAGGTTCTTGGTGACGAAGACGATGTCGTTCTTGCACCACTCGATCTCCGTAACCTGGGACTCGTAGACCGACTTGCCGACATCGACCTTCAATGCCTCGAGGAAGTCGGGGGTGAGATCCACGAGCGCCCAGTAGAGCTTGCGCAGCTGCTGGATACGCCATGCGATGGGGCGCGTCTTTTGCGAGGCATAGGCGAGGCGCACGCCGGCGGCGATAGAGGGGAGGGTATCGATGGGCGTGTTCTCGAACGCGTCTAATTTAACTGGTGCTTGAGCTTGGGGCGCCATGGCGGCGGTTTGCTATTGGCTAGCTCTTGTGTGTAAAAGGCGTGAAGGGTGGTAGTATTGCCAACGTAGGATCTCTGGTGTCGAATTGAGAGGTTTTATATGATGATGCAGTCGAGGAGGAGGAGCTGCGATGATATTGTATAGGGGAATGGAGAGGGGACAGAAGGGGCAATTGATATGAAATCACCTTCCCCGGATGATGACGGCACTCCGCAAATTGTCATACCTCGCGCTGACTTCCCCACACTTCCATCGATGAAGAAGTACCGAGACCGAGGCATGTGAATTATGATCTAACCAGAAATGGAATGGGCACATGCAAGTCACGTGCTATTTAGCCGCTGATCGTTCAACAAAATCTGAGTCGGACGTTGCTATTCGTCCGAATGCCGTCCTCTCTCTTAGCACGTGATATATGCACGTGCCATATACATCCTAGTAACAGTCAGGGTGAGAAGGAAGAAGCAAACGCGCGACCTCAAGATATCCAGATTAGGCATTTCAATCAGTATTCAAGTCGTGAAAATTACATGAAAGAAGAAATTTCACTGTCCTGATTCTACAGCCTCCAACTATGTGTAAATATGATAATATAAAACAAATACATCGTCGATTCTATTCCACATCCATATACAACAGTATCTTACAATGCAGCCCAATCCCACATTCGTACACTCTCTACCGCCTCACAGACACCTTCTTTGGTGCCTTTCCCCTGCCCGCTGCCATAGCTGGCTCTGCGAGCCTTGCAGCCCCAGCCAACTTCGCCGCCTGCGCATGCGCCTCCCTGACAAAAGCCCCCCCATCAAGGAGCAGCCCGCTCTCCACCCTCGCCTGATCAAGCCTCAGTGCCTCCGCCCGACCAGCGTCAAGCTCCGCTTGCCTCTCCGGGGTAATGCGCCACTCGCGTGGGAATTTCGGCTTCGTCTTGAACGTATGATGGCGCGTATCAAGCGGAACATCCTCAAACGTGTCCTTGGGATCCTGTAATACGTTAGTTAACCAACCCAACGACTACGCCCATGGCTGTGAAAGAGAAGACGTACCTTGGCCTCACGTACGAGACTGTCGACGAGGTCTCCTAGGTAGCGCTTGTTCTGCGCCTGCGACTCGAACATCTCGCTGCTCATCTTGACGATCTGCGTCTCGGGGTTGAAACGCACGCCCACCAGCTTCTTGAGCTTGTCCTTCTGTACCGGCTCGAGTCCTGGGATATCGTCCGGGCAGAACTCAACCACCACCTTCTTCTCCGCTGGGTGCTCCTCGCCCATGTACGTCGTGTACCTGAAGCGTAGTACCTGGCTCTGGTTTGGGGGCACAAACGGTTTCGCCATCTCTGTTCCGCGTGTCAGCACATCACATCCCCATTTACCGCAACACACAAGATAGACGTACTCGTCAACAACGGCATCTCCCACGCCATCAGCCGCGCATACTTGCGGTACTCGCGGTGCTGGTCAAGATCACCGTGCGCCAACGCTGTCACATCGTCCTCCTCGAACTCCGGGTCCTCAACACTGTCCTTCTCGTTCATATTCAACAGACCCATCTTCTGCTTCGCGTTTCGCACCACCGCGGGCCGCCGCCGCCGCTGCGCATCAGTCATGTGCCTGTTCACGATGTTGGCCGTCACACCCGCCAGCTCGCCGTGTCGGATCGACTCGATCGTCTTCTCGAAGCGGGACCATTGTGCGTCCTCGGGGTTTAGGGAGGCGGCCGGGGCGGGCTCCTTGGGGTCCTTGGGTGTGGATTCCTCGAGGCGAGGGGAGGAGGTGGTGAAGCTTCGGAGGAGAGGAGATTGCTTGCTCGCGAGGCCGCTTTGGCACCTTCTGGCCGCGAGGCGTAGGCTCGATGCTGCTGCGGACATGGCGGAGCGTAGTGCCTATAATTGAGTTGTATGAATTGTGCAGGTGCTGAAGCACTCGATTGACGGGAGCGCGCTGCGGAGGGGAATGTCGTGGCGCAGCTGCCGCTTTTGGTCGTTGAGCTCTGGGAGGTGCGGAACTTTTTGACGATGGAGATATAACTTTACGCCTGGATTATGAGGTAACAAACCATAATCCTAGTCGTAAAAGTTGACGGGAGCTCTCTAGAGGGGCAGGACGCACAACAAAATTTATTTCCAGCTTAATATAATTTAATTACTTAGGTGCCTATTTAATCTCCATATCTACCACTCATAATTCCTCTCTTTCTCGCAATCGCATAATCGAGTCATTACAACGCTGTCAATCCAACTCCCAGCAAATATCCAACACCTCTCACCGCTTCTCTAAAGCCGGCAGAATCGCCCATCCCAGACCGACCGCCCCATCCTCGAAACCAAGCATCATCTTCCCCCACGACCTCTCCGCCAGCTCCCAGCACACAACTTACGTCTCCTCAACACCCACAACCGCCTCGCAAACCCAGCACCCGAACCACCGCCACGCCGCCAACCTGGCATCCACAAACCACCACCATCACCAACCTTCCAACAACCACCCCCCATGTCCCCCCGCACTTGCCTCATAACCCTCGGCGCAACAGCGCCCTTCCCCGCCCTCCTCTCCGCCTCCCTCTCCCCCGCCTTCCTCTCCGCCCTCTCATCACAAGGCTACACCCACCTAATCCTCCAATGCGGCGCGGACCTAGTCCCCGCACAGGAATGGATCACGAAGCTTGCGCCAACGCTCAAGAATCTAGGGCTGAGCGTTAGGGCGTTTGGGTTCCAGGGGGGTGGATTGGGGGAGGAGATGAGGGAGTGTAAAGCTGATGCCGGGGAGGGGAGGAGGAAGGGGTGTGTTGTTTCTCATGCTGGTTCGTTGACCTTGCGTCCCTTTTCTGTTTGCGGGCTGTGTGGATAGACGACGTGGAGATCGAGAGATTTGCTTACACAACCCAGGCGCAGGAACGGCTCTCGATGCCCTCCGCCTTTCCCTCCCGCTCATCCTCGTCCCTAACCCGGCACTACTCGATAACCACCAGCTGGAGCTCGCGAATGAGCTGGACAGGATGGGATATGCCGTCCACGGCCGTCTAGAGGACCTAAGCGCCGCGCTAAAGGAGAGCGAGGAGCGCGCGTTGAGGGAGTGGAGCGAGACCGAGGGTGGAGGGGGGAGGGGGAACGTGATGGATGTTGTGGGGGCGGAATTGGGGTATGAGCCCGAGGAGAGGAGGGAAGAGGAGGTTAGGGGGGTCTTGGATTGAAGAGATGCGAGCGAGGAAGGATTATTGTGGTAGGTACAGATGCTGGACCGCGATGTTGAGGTCATGGTTGCCCGTCCATTGCACCGCGAAGATGGGGGTCCGTCGAAGCGAAACGCTGAGACAGCGTTTTACCAGCACGCTGCTTGCGTGGGGCGCCGAGAAGCAAGTCGAGGATACGATCGCAGATGGAGAAGGAGGAAACGTTTCGAGAGCCGCGGTTGTGAAATAGCGCGGCACGTCGAGATATCGTGCGTTAGTTGTGGTCTAGATGGTGATAGGGGTGTATACGTATCAGTACAGCTAGGCAGTCAGCCAGACGGGCAGGTGGTGGGGTTGTTCACCGGTTGGGATTCATACAGCTCGCTAGACGAGCAATAAGACATCAATCAGAGTAAGAGTATTATTCTCGAATATAGCCTATCCTCTATCCCCCCCCCTTTTTTATGGCCCGCCACCTGCNTTTTTTATGGCCCGCCGATCCACCACCGCCATCCCCCCTTTTACCACCAAAAAAAGTACGCCGCGGGATTAACAGCAAAAACAAATGCGCGCTGACCGGTCCTATATGCAACCCTAACCATCCTCTAGCGAAATCATCAGTCATAAAACAATCCCATCGCCCCATCCAACGAGGCCTATCACGCCGCCGGCGCCCTCCCCGGCACCACCTCCCCCACCTCCGGCTTGCGTCCCCACACCACATACATGCGATGATACGCATGGACATCCCTATCCGTCAAGCTCTTCCTCACATCCACAAGATACAGCTCAATCTCCTCAGTACTCCATCCCAACACGCGACTAAAATACGCCAAACTGAACGCCGCCAGCCCAACCGACATATTCTCCGCCCACCAGTGCCCGAGATCCTTCATCGTCGGGTCCTTAGGCCACCGGCCCAGCGGCACCTTGAACACCCTTTGTTGCACATCCACAAAGCCCGCGTCCTCGAACCACCCCCGCAGTTTCGGCGCTATGTCGAGTTCGCGCCCGATCTCCAGCGAGGCCTCCTGCAGCTTCTCGACGTAGCGCAAGAACGGCCAGTCGGGGGGCATAGTGCCATCGTCGCAGTGGGGCGGGGGATTGAGTTCCTGGCACTCGAGGTAGCCGCCGGGCTTGGTGTGTTTGAACGCCGTCGCGATGACGGCACCCATGTCGAGGAAGCAGCCCTCGAGGATGCGGGTGTGGACGAAGTCGTAGTGGTTCTCGGGGATGGCCCAGTCGGCCTGCTCGGCGTCGTCGATGATGAACTGCACGTTTGCGGGCACGGCGGAGGGCTGGATGGGGGACAGGTCCGTGGCTTCGATCAGGCCGGTGGGGTAGAGGTCGCCCATTTCGATGGCCCAGTTGCCGGTGCCGGTGCCGGGGGGGGAGGGAGGGGAGCGTAGAAGAGCTTGTTTTGGAGGCAGTGGTTGACGAGGATGTGTTGGTATTCGAGGCGGTCGACTTCGTTGGCGTCGTTGGGGAAGTGGTAGGCTGGTTGTGTTAGTGGGTGGGTTGGGTGTGGTGGGGGGGTTGAGTGAAGAGGGGATGAGAATATAATGGGGGTATTGTGGGTGGGAGAGATGTGAACGCAATAGGCGTCTTGACGCATATAAATCTGTTCAAACAAGCTCGTTGAAGGATAGGAGATGTGTCCAAAAGAAGCTTGCTGAAGCTTGGTCGACGAGATGAACGAAGTAGTAAACCACAACCATAAAACCAAGACCTCAAGCCAACACCGAGAAGCAAAGACACCGCCAAAGAAAAGCTAAACACTCACATCCCGCACGATACCCATGATACGTCCTCCCATTCTCCCTCTGGAAGTTAAACACACTCGTCGTCACCGAGCGCGTCGACAAATCGCTGCGAACGGGATCGTCATTAGCTTTACCTCCTTCTTCCCCATCCCTCGAGCGAGGGGAGCGTGCAGGCGGGGGTGCGACATACAAGTTCTCCGCGGTGCTGCTGTGGCCGGACTGCGACTGCGGCGCGGGTTAGAATCGGGGTAGCTGTGAGGGGTAGAGGGGGGCTCACGTCGGCCTCGACGATTTGGGAGCGTGCTTCGTCGGGCTGGGTAGGGGAAGGGGGGGCGAGGCGGCTCGGTGAGGCGGCAGGGGGGGGAGGAGAGGACATGCTGAGGGCGTGGTGGGAGGCGTAGTTCCCTGGTGTATGATGTGCCGTTGAGGGATGGGCGTGGCGTCGGTGAGGCGGGATGCCTTAGGGCTCAGTCGAGTCCGGGTTTAGAACTTTGAACTCCGCGGAATAATGAAGCAAGCCAAGCATACACTAAGCGCAAAGCCGTTTGGACCGTCGAAGCGCCTCCGTTTCCGTCGCAATAGAATAGACGGTCAGGAATAAGTAAGTAAGAAAGGGAGAAAGCAAGGTCGGGAGTTTCAAATGTTCGAATATCCGCCTCTAGATTAGTTTCGGTATATATCAAAACCCTCTCGATCAACCGGGAGAAATAGAAGCCTAATAATTGGAGCGAAAATGGGAACGAGGAAAGGAGAGGCGCACACTCATCAATACATATATATACACCGAGCAACGGCAACCCACCCTTCATCCACCCTTTCCCCACCGGGCACGTCCAGCCCCACGAACCCAGGAGCCGTGTCGGTGGGAAGCTGCGGAATCCCCACTGGCGGGTGCTAAATTTCCAGGGACTCGAGGAGGTACAGATGTAGTGGTACAGTGCGGGAGTACGTAGTGTGCGTACTCCCAGATATTTTTTCATGGGAAGAAGGGGGGGGGGAGGGGGCGAGGGGATTGTAGGGGAGATGGAACCGAGGGAGGTGTTGCTGGATAGGGTGTGTAGGTGTGTGAGTGGAGGGCAGAGTAGGACACCTCCTGGTGGTACTGCAGCAAACATTACATTACATTATACATATAAAGCGTATAGTATAGTATACTTAGTAACTGCATATACCTTTGTATGGTAAAATTAGTTATAAAACTAGGATAAGTAGAGTACGGATTACCCTTAGGGGACAAAATAGAGTAGTGAGGACAAAGTATTGGTACTTGGTGTGTGCCGTTGACATTGATGGTTCTCGCTTCCGCGTTCCTCAGTGTCGGGATTGCTGTCCGTGCGGGCGGGTTGGGATGTTAGGGGTGTTAGGGCCGTGCTAGGGGTAGGGGTGCTAGGTGACCGGATGTGTGGGTTGCGGTATTTTTTGGTCGCACGGGAGGACAGTTTGGGTATTTTGGGTATCGTAGGAGCTGCAGTTGGTTCTAGTGGCAGTAATAGTAGTAGTATAATATAGAAATTGAAATTGGTAACGGCGACAGCATGTAAGTAGAGTACAAGTAAGGGTCCAGAGTGAGGGTTTGTAAGACGGTTTAGAACGAGGGTACAGAGGGGAGGAAGGGTCGTACTTGGGAGCATACTATATAGAGCTGTACTGTAGCACTGTCGCACTGTAATTAATGTCTTATGAGCGTGTGAGCAGTGCTATACACGTACACGATAGAGCTATATATTATGTGGAGTACAACTGTGCATGAGACAATCTGTCTGAGACAAAACAACTCTGGTGATTACGGATGACTCCGGATGATGCACGAGGATAACCCTAGGCAGTTACTACTGTCGAATTTCTCTATGCAGCGGGTAGAAGGAAGAAGGAACGGATGCTCCTTCTAAATCGAGTGCCGTGCTTAGAATACTGCAGCAATTAGCTCCTTCTCGGCGCATCGAGCTGCATAAGTAGAGTAGTAGTTAAGGGTCTGCAACTGCAATATGTGCTGTACTTACTCTACTGCAATCTACTTGAAAAGGGTCTGCATGGAAAAAAGGGGACTGGCTCCATCTCACCATTCTCCCCGAAGTACCATACCCATTATAGTTTTCTCACACATCCACATCCACCCCCATCCAAATCATCCCGTCATACCCTAACTTACTCCACCGTAACTCAACTCCCTTACATACTTCCCTCGTACCTCCAACAATCCCATACTCCCTCCGTCGGTAAACCCCAGCACCCCGGTACTCGTCTCGTCACCCGTCACTCGTCACGCCTTAGCACACAAAGCACACGCCCCCGTCCTCTCCTCTACCCGCCCCCCGGATCCCAGACCCAGGAGACAGGCGACCGGAAATCAGCATGAGACCCAAAACCACTCCGATGGTTCGCTCCCTGTGTAAAGTGTGAGACAGACCTAGGTTGTGCGACGAGTGCGGAGGCTGAGCTGTGCGTGATCATGCACGGAGCAGCATACAGCACAGTCCAGTGCAGGATAGTACAGCACAGTACAGCACCACATTACAGCACAATACTCTGCTCTGTATGGTTAACTCTACTATTACTCTACTAATACGCTACTAATACTCTACTAATATCGTGCGCTAAGAGCGAGCGTATACTTCGTATGGCCTGTATGCTGAGTACCCCCCTACTCCCCTGTGAGTGGCCCGTCATCCTTCCTCCCTTGCTTCCCGTCGCCTTCCTCTGTTGGTGTTGTGCATGAAAGATGCGTAGCGTACTTTAGCCTACTCTAGCCCCCTCTAGCCCCCCTCCACGCTGCAATTTTATGCAATTTTAGGCGGAAAGACGCTGTGCGGACTGCCGGATCGGGATCGGGCGGAGAAGCGAAAGGGGAAGGGATGCAGGGAAGGACCCAGGTGGTTGGGTGGGTGCCCGGGGCGGCCGTGCTTGTGGGCTGGGTTCTGTTTATTGAACCACATCATCTCTCATCCGCATCTTCGGGTAATCTCGATGTTACTTGCCATGTACAGTACTGTTCTGGAGTATCGATCCGTACAGTACAACTAAGAGCTATATCCCGACTACCACGACTCCAGAGTACCACCTTCCCACCAAACATCCTCCCCCGCCCGGCCCACCC
>JPKC01002238.1:0-68447 GCA_000750925.1 Pseudogymnoascus sp. VKM F-4518 (FW-2643) | reverse complement strand
CCCCCGCCCGGCCCACCCCAATCCCCAAAACAGACCCTTCCCCGATCCCAACCCACACACCCGGGACCCTCAGTGAACCCCTCCCTCCCTGCCTGCCACCCCTCGCTCCAAAAGTAGCACCGAGCACGAGCACCACCGCGCCGCCCACCCGCCCGACGCGCAGCCCGACCCATGCGCTCGGCCACCCTTCCCAGCAGCGCCGACGGCGTGTTCCAGACGCTGCGGGCGCAGATTGCGAGAGGCGGCGTGCAGCCGGCCAGTCTCTCTCTTGCCTCTAGAGAAGCAAAGAAGAAAATAAAAACTGAAAATAGTAGCAACTTATCAGATCCGTCCCGTCCATCTCGCACACCACCCAATCAGCCGACCGCGCGGGCCAACAAACATCCCCCTCCCATCTCCCCATGAAACATAAATCCCCTCAATTCCCGATTTCCCGGGTCTGTCGAGCGGCGCACACGCACGGTAGGATCTTGTTGGGGAAGTGTCGGTGCTGTCTCACCGCTTCCTTGGGATTGGGGCGGAGAGTGCCGTCCCGGACCCGGGGGGGTGGTTGGCCAAGAACGGATGTGGAGAGGGGGTAGGGATGGAGGGGAACGTGCGTTGTTGGTGTGATGGTGGTGGTGGTGGGTGGTATGTGGTGTGTGGTGTGTGGTGTGTGGTGTGTGGTGTGTGAGGGGGGAAAGGGGAGGAGCGAACGGGAGTTAGTGGGAGGGGGTGAGGGAGGAAGAGGAAGACCCCGAGGCTCGCTCATCGAAGCTGCCACCATCAACCCATGCGCAGCAAACATTCTCAGACTATCTCAGGCTATCCCAACAAAAAAAACCCCATCAACCCCGAAGGATTCCGTACCACCACCAACCGTCCGCAGCAGCTCAAGCTTGGCAGACCGCAGACACAAACGATGATCTACCGGCCCGACGAGGGTGCCAATCTTACAGCAAACTGCCGCGCTGAGCTGTTCGTACCAGTACCCGGGTAGGTAAGTACGTCTCGCCCAGCTCGCAGGGCGTCATGATTGGGTGGTTAAGTGGGTGATAGCGTTTCAGACGTTGGTAGGTGGGAGATGTGAGGTTCAGTAAGAGGTGGGGGGCCCTCTGAGGTTCAGGAGGCGGGGGTGAAAATCTGAATGGCTTAAGCTGAGCGTAGTATCTCAACGATAGCGACGACTAGATGATCAAAGGAAGGGGGGCTGGGGAGAGACACGGGGAGATCGGAACGGCGGGTTGCCGCTGAGGTGAGAGACACGACCAAACTAGTTGCTAACACAAGAGACAGCGTTGACATGAGAGACGGGGCTGGGATAGGATAGGAAGGAGAAGGGGAGCTGCAGCCCGGATGCGGCGGATGCGTAATCTTATTGTTCTTTTCGGTATGCATGCATGCATGCATGCACGCCGCAGGGGCCCGCGCTGAATGGTTCGGTGCGACGACGGGCGTGTCCTGTTTCTAAGGATGGGGGAGTGAGTGGGTGGAGGCACGAGGGGAAATTTGTTTCGAGCGTCCAGCTGGCTATGGGAGGCTAGGGGGAGGAGTGCTTTCCGATCCGAAATGTGTCTCTCAGCGCGCGCATGGGGTGAACCGGCAATGTTGGCAGTCTCGCCTGCCATTATTGACGTGGGGGCCATCGGGATCGGGATCGAGATCAGACGTCCGCAGAGAGGGAGTTGGGGGCCGCGGGTTGACAAGGTGAGTAAGCAAAGGGCCGGGTTAGGTGGCAACGCATTTTCCATATCCGGGGACGTGGTTTCACCCCCATCGCCCCTGAGGAGGACGTTGGAACAGCGCATCCCAGGCGCAGCTTCTCCGTGGATGGGACCTCAGGGGGGAGGGGGCGATGCCGTGATGTGTGCGGGAATGCTGTGTCTCTTCCCAAGACTGAGGGGTGGGGGCGGCGTTGGGGGCCGTGATACGGGAAGGCTGGGCTTAGAGACGGCGAGAGATTAGGATGGGATGTATGGATGGGCCGGTTTCGGCGTGTGCCTCTATGTCTATCTCGTGATGCATATCAGTTAGTCACGGTGAGGATGAGGGAAAGGGGGACTCATAGCTTCGCCCGCCTGGCGAAAGCCACCCATCGCCTCCTATGATGAGTAAGGATGTCCACGACGGACTGTTATCCCTCTAGTAGCTCGCATCGCCGGCCTACTGCCGGGCTCTGACTCGCTTTTGTGCGTCGATATATGCGCGGTTGGTTTATTTCACACAAAAGGGGGCGGTCAGGGGCGGGAGACTAGCGAGTTGTTCTACAAGTCTAAGTTTTTGCTACTGTCTATTTGTTCTTTTAGAGTGAGACCTAACTTCATTTATTTCCTATTGTTCTATCTACCGTTCCTGGGAGATGGAGTCCTATGTTTACCCTATCGTTCTATCTACTTACTCTATGGCGCCGCTAGGCGAGCAGCACTTGGTCTAACGGAGTCGCTACTTACTCGGTAGATTCTCACTTTGTCTACTTTCGCTATGCTGTTAGTATGATTTCAATTCACTATAACCATAAGCTCTTGTTCTATTGTCCTCTTTAATATCAGCCCTTTCCTTATCCTCTCCTTGCTATCTCTACTTCCCATCATGCATCTAAGGGCTCGTAACCCGCGCTGGACCCCTAATATCGAGGGCGCGATTTGTAATGGCGTGGTGGCTAAATAATATAACACCACCATATAGCATCTTCACAATTAAAAACCATCAGTCTCTAAAGTCGATCCAAAATTAAGTAAAGCGAGGCCGTTTTCGAAAATGGCAACACTTACATCGCTTATATCGCTCTTCGAGTCTCTCTTTCCACCCCAACACGTTAACCTCGATTACACGCCATTTGAAACGCTCCCTTTCGAACTCGTGATATGCATAGCTGATTTCCTCTCCCCGTCGGCTGCTGCCTCGTTCGCTCTAAGCTGCCGGAGAATCCGTCTTATCCTGGGAAACCAACATCTCGATTCGCTGCGCCCTAAAGCATTCTATAAGCCCCCCCGTCTACAGAAGCCCTTGGATGTCGAGTGCCACTACTGTTTTCTGCATCATAGCTGCTTAGAGGAGCGACATTGGAACATGTTGCGCGGTCGAGAGGGACGGTCACTGTCGGAGCTCACCAATGAAGAGGCTTCTGTATGTCTGTTTCTTAGCGAACACTTCGACGACGTCACATTTCGGTCGATTATGAAGCTTCATCGCCGTGGTATTCATTGTAGCAAGCTACTTTCCTTGTTCACTGAGGTAAATACCGCATACCTACATGGACTTACCTTCCAATTGACATCCGCCTGTCGGATTGTGAACGGCCGTCTCTTATTCCGTCGTCAGAACTGGATTTTATACCCAGCCAGGAAGATGCAATATCCTCCGCATTCCGTTTCCACACGTTTAATCGTGTGTTCCCATCTAACCATATTCAACAAGTTTCTTGCGGATAAAATAGCCTGTCGATTAGATCACTGGCACAACGTGGAGCGTATCGAGGAGCGTCACAGTGAGGATAAATTAAATTACTGGTGCAACGTGGTGCGTAACGAGCAGCATAACGCGAGCTGTCCTTCGTGTTCGGGGTTATTCCAGTGCAAGTTCTGCCCAACAGAGTTCCAGATCGATACCAAGGACTTTGACATGGCTGGTGTAGCGATAGTCCTGACGCGCTGGCTAGACCTAGGCGACGAGCGTGCGCTGTTCGATCCGAGGTGGAAGAGTCGTCTGCTCGAAGGCGAATATCCAACGCGGGTGCGTGTTGCCTACCCGGCGGGGTCTATTAAGAAAGCTTTTCAACAATGTTTGAACGGTGATGAGTTGTTGACTCCGAAATTCCCGGCCTCGTTGTTTGGATATGATCCATCATCCCTTGGGCAGGGAAAAGAAAAGCTGATAACATTTTTTAAAAGGAACGTGGGTTAATAAATACTATCCAAGACATGTCTATTAGTTCAGTCGGGGCTTAGAATGAGATTGCTGCTGCTGCTTGTTTCTGCGTATCTACTTGTAGGGGCTCTTCGGAGTCGAGGACAAAAGTTTTTATATGAGGAGGGGGAATTTAATAAAAGGTTTCAATTTTGCAAAATTAAATTAAATTGATGGGCACAAGAGTATAAGTAATTAATATTAATTACAATAATATCGACAGATAAGTTAATAGTCCCCTTGCCTCTAAAGACCAATCGCGCTTCGGTCCATCTCTCGCAAGTACTATGAGCGGCGACTCTAAGAAGTCCGCACACATTTAGCGACAAACAGGGGCAAAGTGAAGCTTGTGCCATGAGCAGCAACTAAAAGTGTCAACTCAACTAACTTAAAGTAGCCCGGTAGCAAGTACCTGTGCTCAACTAAGAAGAGGGGCCGAGGGTCCCAAGAATCCATATCGGAAGGCATGCCACAGTCCTCGCCCTCTTCTTCGCCGTTAAAAGTCAGCGGTTGTCTTTGGATCCAGCCCACGCACTTACAAAAGGTATCGCAGACTTGCTGCGCGAGCGACTTTCATCAATTTCGCCAGACGTTTCTCTTCGTCTGTCAAGCTCAGCAGCATGAGAAGCGTCGGACGCTCCGAGGTAAGCTTCCGAGTCTAAGCCTCAGGTTAAAATTTACGCCATCCAAAGCCTAGGTCCTAATTTTTCAGATATTTAACCCAGGGTCCAGGAAGAAATCGGGGTTGAGTAGATCGAGATCCACCGCCCAGTCGAATTCTACTTCTCCCGCAGATAGAGCGTCTTGTCCAAATGAATCTGTTTTGCGATATAAGTACCATTACTTTCCTCATGTATAACAATCCAAGATAGGTCCATACCTGCTGTTACTTTCATAGCAGACCGTAGCCTTTCCCGACAACCCTCTAGCACTTCGACCGCCCGAGATGAAGCCTGGAGTTGTACTTTATTGTGCTTTAAGGTCTGGATCGCCTTCCACCAAAAGTCCTTGTGAGGTTCGGATTCTAGATCCACACTGTTATCAGGACGTACAGCCGCAGCCAAAAGGATGCTAGCAGCGGCATATGAGACTATAGAAATCAGCATCATGTGAATTTGGAAGGAAGCTAGACAATGGACAGAGTTTATAAGTGAAAAGGGCACTTGCAGTAGACGGCATGCCAGCTTGAGCCTTGACAACAGTTCAACTCATCTTCATACAGCGTGTCTATAATTAGTTGTGCCGTAGAGACACAGAGAGTTCTGACCTCATGTGTAGTGTTTTGACCCAGTGTTGAAGGATTTATTGCTCCAGGCGAAACAATATTTCCCGCTGTAGGGTGAACCCCATCAAGAAGCCAAGGTCTAAGGATAAGGAGTCGGACGTACAGGATCCTAGAGTATTAGTTAGGTTGTATATATTTATTCATACAGGGCAAGCTACAAACCTGCAATTCAGGGTTTTCGCTTGTACCTGAAAACATCTCTTCATCTGGCCAGCGTTATATGTGAAATTCCCCGGCAGCTTCAAGTGTGTTGGGATGTTCTCGAGTAGGTCGTCAAGTTGCGAGTTCAGCGTAAAGGTGCTGGCCAATCTCTTCATGAATGTCAGATGAAGGTTCTCTTGTGAGGGGTGTTCGATTTTGTCATCTGACGAAGAGTAGATGGTAGATAAGACGTTGTCGAGGATATCGAAAAGACTTAAGGAGTACACAAATCCATCCATTTTGGAGTGGAGACCTGGTGGTTGGCAGCCTTCACCGACATGCTGGAGAAACTCATCGTCAATCGCTTGGGGGGGCTTGACATTCCAAAATCTGGATAGGGTTACAGGCCGTCCAAAAGTCGTCGCTGTCATTCTGCTAGTTATCAACCTCTGATTATAGGAGGCCTGAGTCTGAGGACGTACTTATCGAGGATAACGCAGCAATACCAGATCCTACGCCGCATTTCTCGTTTCAGTTGAGATTCATTGCTATTAAAAAAAGTGTCCTCTCGGTGTAGGCCAAGACTTTGAGCAAGTCGGAGACCAGCACCGACCATGTCCCAGCACCGATTCGCATATGCTGTAGAATGCAGATATATTGCTGTTAGGAGAAACAGCTGGACGTGTGACTGGGTCGGAATGTCTATTGCATCTAGAGAAATAAAGGTGCGAGACCTTTGGTAGAATTCATCCGCGGCAGCAGTGCGCTGCTCGAAAGGGAGCTGGTTGTCATATTGATAGCCAAGAGCGAATATAATGTTCAAGGTTGCTTGGAGGAGATGTCTTTCAAGTACATCTCTCCCTATATCAGCTTCACGAGGTTGGCAAAGAAGACTGTATGAGCGCTGGATGCTTGGACGATGCAAGATTGGAAATATAGGTTGGATGTTGTCCCAGAAGCATTCCATCAAGGCGATCGAATCTTCTGGACTCTGAAATGGAATATTCTGTTCCGGAGCGATGCGAGACTGGAGGGGTAGGGTACCCGGTAGGGAACTTTCTACACTCTGAGATTGTGTAGTATTTGGCCACTCTTGCCGAGCCTTATTTGCTGTGTCCATGGCAGCGGAGACTTGGTTGATAAAAGAGTCATTGGAGGAAGATCCGTGAAGTGACTTGTCAACAGTGATTGTTTCTGGCCCTCCTAGCTGCTTAACTTCAATGTGCTTATCGTGCGACCCGCGCAAAGAATTATCTACTGGATTTGGGGAGCTCTGGGATGCTTCAAAGCTGTCTGGACGTGCTAAGCTGGTTCGGTTCTGCTCAAGTAACCTTAAGCGGCCTTCCATCTCGGAAAGTGACCTAGAGGGGATTTTAATAAGATGAGCACGGAGATCTCCTCAAAACGACTTACAAAGATGACCTTGGCAAGCTTTGTTCGTACTGACACTGCAATCCTCTTTCTTGACAAGCTCTGCAGACTGGCCGGTCTCCATTACAACGCGTCTTACGATTTCGACACTGGCTGCAAGCAAGTAGAGTCTTACGACGCTTTTGAGGCAACATAGTTATAATCTTTACGAAAACCAAAATGGGTAAGAATGTCAGATCACCCATCAATTTATGGAGGAATAAATGTAGAACCCGGAGTTTTGTTTTTCCTTTACATTATGGGACAGAGATCCAAATTCCAAATTCGATGATTAGCTAGATGACAATTACGATCTAGCATGGGGTTTATTATAAATGTACACTAACTCGCAACAAAACTGAAAACCTTACAAGACTATCTGTTTATTTGAAGCGATTAAAGCATAATTTAGCTCAGATAATACCAAATGATTGTTCCTTCGTCAAATTTTAGCCACGCATATTTAAGGGTTTCTCTTTCTTGGGTTTTCAACAATTCCCGTGGACTTCAATTAGTATGACGCAACAGTTCGGGTGCCAAGCCGCGGAGATCGGGATCAGAATATTAAACCCCCCGAACTGACCACCACCGGTCAGCCGAGTACCAGCTTACTAGGTCCATGGCTCTGTACACCAAATTCACCGGCATACATCCCATTATATCTTTGCTTTATTACTATAACAACTGGTTTGGCATCGCGGCAGTTGAGCTTCACGTCATATCCTTAGACTTGCAGTTTCCGCTCCTCCGATCTCCCCGAACATGTCTTGGTCTAGTCCAACTCAATCCCCGTGGTCTTTTGCTATAAAGTCATGGCTCGTTCTCGAGGAGTACTAAATTATCATTCCATCCTTTCACAGCATCCTTTACCATTCGCAGCAATCCATTAGCCAATTTCCAAAGCACATCATATATCTTAGACACAGCTACGACAATGCCAGACTTCCAAGTTAATGGCGCAAAATTACACTATGAGACCTTCGGCACTGGGCCTCTTCTGCTCCTGATCCCAGGTGCGGACGGTCGGGGAACTGTGTTCCACGACACTGCCAAATACCTTTCGAAACACTTCACAGTTGCCTGCTGGGACCGACGGGGATTTTCCCAAAGTCTCCTCATCGGCGAACAAGACTTCACTGATCGCCTGTCAGTTGATGCCGATGATGCTTTCGCCCTCATCCAGCACTTGTCCGACCAGCCTGCCTTCGTCTTTGGCACGTCGTCAGGAGCCATTGTGGCCACGCAGTTGCTCATTCGCCACCCAAAATGTGTGCGTGCCCTTGTTGCACATGAGCCACCAGCCTTCGCATTGCTACCTGAGGAATATCGAGCAAAAGCTGCTGGACTCATTGAGCACATTTACAGCCTGTATCGCGCTAAGGGTATTCAAGCTGCCATGGAAGTTTTCTCGGGTGGACTTTCAGCGGGCGAGGATGGCGCAACGATGCGCTATTGCATGGACATCATGCGTGGGGACGAAATCCGGGCCAACTCGATGTACTGGTTTGAGTTTGAGCTGAGGCAATACACCAGTGCGGTGTTGGATGTGGAGGTTATTGTTGCGGAGAAGGAGAAGTATATCCCGGCTGCAGGAGCTACTTCCGGAGACGGACCAGGAGTTGGGCCCATTGCACTGCTGGCTGGCAAGGTTGGAAAGGAGGTTGTAAGACTTCCTGGGGGTCACATTTCGTATATGACGGAGCCAGAGATTTTCGCTAATGCATTATGGGGGTTGTTTGAGAAGGTAATCAAGAGCTAGAGAACTGAAAATTTATTACTATTGCGTGAACTGCGTCCATCATCCATATATATGACATACCCTATGAGCTAGTAATTAGGTGCGTATCAGTTTGATTATTCTATCTTTGGTCAGCTAAGCTTGCGCACCTGTCTATCTTAGCTACGAAAAAGGGCATGCATTTATCAAACAGTGGTTTTAGCTATAGCTTTAACTATAGCAAGTATTTGGACGTAACGGCCAACTTTAGGGCCTTATAGAGGAGATGGTCCAGATAAACCAAAAGCCTTTCCGAGTCGAAAAACCAAGTTGATTCCATCATGTTAACTGAATCGAAGATAGATACAACAAATATTATTTATCCCCCATTCACACCCTCAACTCGCACAATCCCTCATTCCCACACCGAGAACCGCATATAAACCCCCCTCTGCACCTCCTCCTTCCTAGTCTTCTTCATCAACAAAACACATCTACACACGAACATCCCCAATTGCAACACAAACCCAAACCAAATCCAGACGCTAAACTTAAACTAAACACATACTACCAACCAACTAACCAAAACAACCAACAAACCACAAAATGTCCTGCCCCAACTGTCCCGGCGGCGGCTGCGGCGGCGGCTACCCAGGAGGCGGATACCCAGGCGGTGGCTATCCCGGAAACGGCTACCCCGGCAGCAGCGGCAGCGGCGGCTACCCCCCCAACCCGCCATACACGGGTGCGTCTCCAAACACGGGTGGGAACACGGGAGTGCCTTACACGGGGATGAATGGCGCGGGGTGGGGATATGGCGGGCAGGGGCCGACTTTTGGACCTGGGAGCATGGGCGGGTGGGGTGGGAGGTAGGATTGATTGTTGGGGAAGGGGGAGATGTAATATAACTCGATAGGAATGAATAAACGCGGTAATTTTTAAAATGGAGCAGTTGTGGTGGAGTGGTGATGGTGGTTGTATTACAAGCTATCCGCTTGTGTCTTATGATCACGAAGCTCTCCTATGATTCCCCTAGCGATGTCCACGCTCTGCTGGCGTTGTGCCTCTCCCCTTCGCCATCCTCGGCTCCTGGATACTCCCAAACCCTAAAATAAAAAAATAGTCCTGCTTTTTTCCTCTCCGTCCCATTATTCCCCCATATTCGCCGTTGTGTAAAAACATCGCAAGACTCCGTGAATGAGTCGGTGTGGGGTATATAGACAGTATGAAATGCGCCTTCCTCTTCTCTCGTTCTCTCCCATTCCGCTTCGTGTGGGTTCCGTGCGTACGTCTAGAAACGTAGGCGCATAGGGCGAGGTATGATGTGGTGCATCAAGCAGCGCACAGTGCTGTTCAGACTCTGCTCAACACTCCCCCAATCCTGCCCAGAAGCCCTCTTCTCTCACCATCCCTCTCCCCCTTGCTTGCCCAGTTCCCGGCTCCTCCACGTCCGACAACATACATCTTCTCTCTCTCCTCTCTGCGCGTCTGCTCGCGCACTTCGTCTGCGAAGCTGAACGGCTCCTCTTCCGCCTGTAGGCGAACATTCCCCGCGCCACCGCGGCCTGCAAAGACGCGCTGAGTGGAGGAGCTGCTGGATCTGGTGGAGGATTTGGCGAGGCTCGAGGCGCTGGAGCCCGAGGAGGACTTGGAGAGCGCGGAGCCGTTGGAGGAGGCAGTGCTTGTTCGGGATAGAGAGGACGAGAAGATGGAGGGTTTGTACATGTTCCCTGCGCCGCCGCGGCCGGCGGGGGTGTAGTGGTTGGGGAGAGGGGTGGGGGCGGGTTCGGCGATGGAGAAAGCCATTTTAGCGGTTGTTTTGGAGGTTGTTATGTGTTTGTTTGTGGGGATTGTGAGGTTATTCGTAATCACCAACGTCGTGGTGATAGGTGTTCGTTTGTGGAAAATGTGAGGTTATTCGCCAGTATCGTGAGTATCAAAGTCATGAGTGAATATATATGACTGGTATCGTATGCGTGTTCGTACAGTCAATTCTCGTTGTGTTATAACCCCATAATTGCTCTTACTTTTCCTTTCCCCATCTTCCCTGGGGAACTCAGTCATATATCCCTCTCCATTTTCCCACATTCCACTCATCCGCCCCATCATCACGTCAACTGGCGTCACGCACCTCAAAAATCTCTTCCCCGCCCCACGCCCCCTGTCCTTCCTTGCACGGTAGCCCCTCCCCCTCCTTGGCCCCTCTTGGCATCCCTCCTTCCCGCCACTAACGCCATCACGCGCAGCCCCCCCTGCTCCAGATTTCGTAATAAGCGAGCATTGGCGAAGGGCCTAGTCCCACCCAAGCACGCCAAGCCTATCGATATGGGAGCGTGATGGGTCTGGATGTCTCGATGGCCCGTGCAGCCAAGGAGGGGCGTCGTTTCTGTTACGTGACGGCGACGGAGTTGACTGGTCCGGAGGGTTGGGGATGGTCACTGGGAGTTGGAAAAGTGAACAAAACAACGCAGTACGGAGTACGAAGTCCTATTTCGAGAGCGCACGTGCTTCTTAGCTCATTCACGTGTTCCATGCTCTGCGTCTGTAAATCTCTGTAAATCTCTGTAAATCGCGCGTTTTACATAGCACGTGACTACCAGTCGTGTTTCACCGCTCACGTGTTTTTGGACCCTGCCAATCTACGACCTCTAAATTTACGACCTCTTATGACCACGGGTTGTCCTACGTGTCACCACGTTTCCGCGAGAAGCCAATCCCTAGAGATCAGCGTCATCCTCCTCAGGCAACGGCATTGGTTCTGGAGAGTAAGAAGGTCTCCGTGCCGGCCAGTCTGGAAGCGTACCCTTACTCAACGGGAAACTGTCGCCATTAAAATCAACCCCGGCTGCTGCGAACATAGAGCCCACTTCATTATCATCAAGTATCTGCCCTGCGTCGCATCTGACCTGCTTGAGCCTAGAAAACCGTCCTTTCGAGACGGCGTCGGCGAGACCCAGCAGCCCTTTTGCCAAGCGTGAAAGTAAATCGCCGGAATTACCTTCGAGGTGTAGCGATACGATGCTGGCGGGAAGAAACTGGACTAGGAGCTGGCTTTCCGCGCGCAAGTGCCGCTCTCCCTCGCCATATATCCTGTAAGAGTTGAGAAACAAGTGCTCTAGCGCTGTGAAGTCTCGGAGGCTAAAGGAGGGCGGGCTGGCTCTCTCTTTCCTTGGAACGTATCCAAACCCCTCCTCTCGGAGATCAAGATGCAGCGACTTGAGTGTTGCACGGTGCCGGGTGAGATGTCTCACTGCATCAGATAACTTAAAGTGATCTCCAGGACCGAAGTCCTGGCGGCACTGGTGTACATCTATGTAAAGTCCGGTAGCCTCGAAGACGAAAGTGCGTAGACTAGCACAAGAAGAAAGTAGCCCTTCAAGGCCCCTCTCATTGAGCCTGCTGTGCGTGATACGTAACGTCTTGAGGTTTGGAAAGGTCGGGATTGGGGCATATTTCTGGATGCCACCGCACATGTGAAGATTGAGTGTCTCTAGGTTTTTACTTCGTTTGAGAATGGCGCCCGCACAGATTTCCAGGTTGAATAGGCCGCCTGTATTTGTTGCTGCAAATGCGTTGATATCGATAGTCGTAAGAGGCAGAACAGAAATTCTTTCCGCGCGTAGGTATTGGGAGGTAAGGTCTTGCATAGGTCTTATCGCGGTTTGGAGGCTGAAATGTTTTAGGTTCGGCAGCTTGCTGATTAAAATGGTAACCAGCTCGCCACCTCCCAACTGGCGCCACTCTTTATCAATCCCCAATGCACGTATAGCTTGCTCAATCCCATCCTGGTTCTCCTTGCCGTCAATGGATTTCACTAGGTGCGAGTGAATATAGATTCTTTTTACCAGCGCGGCAAGGTCTGGGCGTTGGGCTATGGTCCGCAGGAAAGAAGTGAGTCGGCCATCCCACGTGTATAGGGTTGACTTCCAAGAATCGCCATACCCGGGGACGAACTCGTTGTACAAGATGGGCAGCGCAATGTCGTGGATGCGCTTGGATACTAGGGATAGCGAGAACAGCGCATGGCACTGCATAGAGTGCCAGGACCGCTCATCGCTTTGTTGCTGGGTTCCACGAAAGTACGCGTCAGGTGCTATTGACTGGTGATTTAAGAATGTGCTGAAGATCAGATCTAGAGTCTCATTTGGGAGGTCGGTGAGTGTCGCAGAGGCCATCTTGTGGCTTGCGATCGAGAGCCCAGGAGAGATGAGATGACAGGTTGATAAATGGTGGGTGTTGATGAAACCAACAACAGTAAATGCGGGTCGTTGCCGGAGTTGACGGCTCCGGCGTGACGATCCTAAAGTAAAATAACCAATAGAGCTTAGCTATTTATATCTCACTACAGCTCGTTTCTATATGCTTTTATACAATACATTTACTTTCTCCTTGGGGCCGGCCTTAGCCCTTAGCCCTTAGCTCATTGCCATTCTCCAGTTCGTGGCCTTTCTATCACCGCATGTTTATCCCGCCCTAAACTCGCTGCTCCCTCTTATCACCGGCCCTTCTATGCATCTAAAAATGCGCCACGAATCATCGTATCCAGCTAACAATCTATCTCGTAGCCCAATCTACGCCTCCAACCCCTCGTGCTCCCTGTTTAGTCCTAGGAGGGGTCGTATAAGACCACCTCCCCGCATTTCACCACCCCTGACAGGAAGCTCTATATCTACCTCCCCGCACCCACACTCATCACTTCCCAGTGCCTCCCGGTCTCACTCCCTCCAAAGGCCCGATAACGGGCTGCGTCTTCTCTTCCATATCCCGTAACGCGGAGAGAAGATCTGCCGCTTACGTAGCTCTGCGTGTATAAAAGGACGGCTCTATCGCCCAAGACACTCGTATGAGAGAGAGAGAGAGAGAGAGAGAGAGAACACACTGAGAATCACATTAGATTTCCAGACTCACTATACAGACTTACAAACTTCCACACAGATATCGACGTCATCATGAAGCTCTTCTACGTCCTCGCGCTCATGACAGCTACTGCCCTCGCGGCACCCACTGAGGTGGAGAGCTCGCAGGTTCTTGTCCGTCCCTTCCATTCCCCCAATCTCTCATCCTCATAACTAACACTCCACAGGGCAAGCGCGAATGCGTTCGTACGTCTTCCTCTCTCTCCCTCATCCTGTCCTCGCGACCACAAACGGCAACAAACCTAACCCCCACCTAGCATGCCCCGCATACTGCGCTGGCGGCAGCGGCTTCCTCAACTGCGCTAAATCAAAGGTGCGTCTTCAACCTCCTCTCCAAAACTATATAGCGAAGCACACTCTAATCCCACCAGTGCGTCTGCGACGCCTACAACCACTGCTACTGCGACTGCAACTGCCACTACGGCTAACTCCGCGTCCCTCCTGGCAATGGCACCGTGGCGCCGAGTCGGAGAAAGGGAGGCATCCGTCGGAAGAGACGAGGAAGGGATGAGCGAGCGCGGGGTTCGCTGCTGGCTGTGGCTTTTGGGGGCGAGACGTAGCTAACGAATGAAGCAATCCCAAGCTGCGATCTGTGTATCTGCTAAAGTAGCGCGTGCACCTCTTCCCGCCCCCTGTCCCGCGTGCCAGGTTCGTAGCGTACATGGGGGGTCGTGTACGACCGAACTCTGCTCTGCTCTATGCCTGTCGTCGATCTTATTCTCCCAGTTTGTGCATGTCGGATCCTTAGTCGTCCCGGTTGGGAGTAAGCAGATCTACCTATCATCTGTCGTGGGACACACATTGGATAAAGTTCTCATATCATCCACCAATCCAACACCCTCTCGGCCGCTCTCTGGCCTCGCGTGTATATATCCTTGCGTCTGGGAGGTGAGGGGTGGGGAACGTGCGTGTTTATCCAAGAATGCGGGGAGCGCTAGAGGAGACAAGCTTAAACATGACGGGGCGTCGGGGACGGGTTAGGCCGATGGTAGCGTGGTTTTGGTGGAGTGCGATTCGCGAAGGTGGGTTGTGCGTCTTTTTCGATTGTTGCTGGGGTTTGTGACTGGGTAACTTCGTATGTTATGAGGTGTGCGAAGTGTGACCTGAAAGTCTAGTAGGTTTGGGCTGTAGAATACAAAGATATGCCTCGCTGGCTCTGTAAAACTGTCTTTGAGCCAGGATCTAGACATTATTAGGGCGCTTGTGCTCGTGGCGCCCAAAAATCTGAAGCGGAAGGCGCACATGTAACGGAGCTCATTTGAGTAAGGTTCTCCTGGTTAACTGGGTATCATGTACATTCCTCACTACACTACATTTCGCTGCCTGCCTTTCTCTCCGCCAAATGTGGCGACAAGCCCGCTCTACTTACGCCCATGCACGCCGTTTAATATACTACACGTAGCCCCCATTCCCCGCCCTCTTTATCCATCGCGGTAGTCTAGAAGCAAAGTCGCCGCGCCTCCTAGTAGGTTGGGTAATGGTAATATGGCGGGACATTGCAAGAATCACAGATTATACGCATTTCAGCCGCTCGCGCGCCGCCCTTCTCTCGTTTTCCCGTATACCTAGATACTGGTTGGACAGTCGGTTGCCCATCCATTCATCTATGCAAACTTGGTGTGGATGATGTCCGGATTCTCATGCCAGTCGTTAATGCTCACCCACATCTACCACACGTTAGCCCTCTTTCGCTCAATCCCCAAACCAAAAGCAAGAATAATATACCTTCCTAAACGTGCTCAGCCCCGCCAAAATGCTGCCCCCAATCCATGTCGAGTACTTCCGCTCCGGTGGCGCAAAGATCTTGATACGCATATCCTTGACGGCGAGGCGCTGCACCTCAAAGAGCAGGCGGTCACCGAACCCCTTGGTCATCGTGGTGCCCCCCGAGAGCACAATATTGCCGAACAGCGACTTGCGCAGGTCGAGGTCGGTACGGTTTATAGAGTCGACGACGATCTGGTGCACGCCGGGGTATTCGAGCCCGATGATCTCAGGGTTGAAGAGGATTTCGGGGGCGCGGAAGCGCTCAGCTCCGACCTGTGTTTGTTTGTATTAGCTGGGCAGGCCAACGTATAGTTAGGATAATGGGGGCAGTAGAGCATACCTTTAATTTATTCCCATCTGGCAGCACGTAGTCGACCATCATATTGTCCGTAGTCTTCCTCACACCCCATCCCCTCTCCTCGTCCTTCGGGTCCAGCGACACGTAGCTCAGCTTCTCCTTGATCAATCGCACAACTTCCTTCTCGGCGCTAGTGTGGAATACATGGCCCCCCTTCCGCAGGAGCATCTGCATATGCTCCGTGACATCACGCCCCGCGACATCGATTCGCCGGATAGCACTCGGCATCGCGAACCCCTCGTACACGGGCACGGCGTGCGAGACCCCGTCTCCGGAGTCAAGGACGATACCCGTTGTGCGCCCGGACGCGTACAGCGAGAGCACAGCCTGGATCGAGGTATGTAGCGCGGGGACATTAAAGGTCTCGAAAAGGATCTGGGCGGCTGTGTCGCGGTTACTCCTCGGGTTGAGCGGTGGCTCCGTTAGGAGTACTGGATGCTAGAATTATTTATCAGCTTCATCCCCTTGTTCCCCAGCGCAGGCTACCCACATCTTCACTCAGCGTCTTCAGGCCGTCCCCATACACCCATTCCCAGATCTTCACCATATCATCCCAGTCTGTCACGATGCCGTGCTCGAGCGGATACCGGATCTTCAACAGCCCGCGCAGCTCCTGTGCCCGCGTCCCAATGAACACGTCCCCCTCCAGTGCGCCCGCCAGCACACGCAAGTGCTTCGGCCTCCCTACAAAAGACGGGAAAAAACATTTGGGGAGATCCTCGCCAGCGAAACCTGCGCGGATGGTGCCTGAACCGTTGTCAAGCACAATCGGCGCGTTGTGAAGGGTGGTGTCCCCCATCTTGTGTGGATGGCAACCTGGCCCGAGGTGTGAGGTCGGAGGTCGGAGGCGCGGCGGGTGTGCGTTCGAAGGCAGCTAGAACTGCATGTAGGTGTGAGGCGCCGATGGTAGTCGTGAGGAATGAGAGTTGGGTGGTTGTTTCAATTTTTTGGGTTGTTCGGGGTCCGTTGGCCTTCTTCCCCAGGGTCTGGAAACGCGAAGTTGGGGACGCGGTGCCAAGAGCGGGACAGGGGTAGCTAGCTTCCCCTTTCCAACGTTTGATGACTTGACAGCTGTAGGTGTAGTAAGGGCGACATATACGAATTTTAATATTTTCTATATAATTAACTTGCACTATGAAGTTAATGAGATGGCGGCGATGTGAAGACGTAGAATAGTTGAGGCCATCGCAGCAATCACGTGAAACACCCCTGTCAAAGCTTAATTGGTGTTTGCTGCGTTTGCACTGATAATCCCAAGGAAATCATGACCAGGAAGCTCAAGAACCTCACAGCACAAATCCAACGAAATGTTCGCTTCACCATTGAAAGTAGCAGCTCGAAGCTGTGCGTCGAAGCCATTCAGGCGGATGATTGGAACTTTGCCCAATAACTCCCACATAGTATGCTTCACTGGCCATAGATAAAACGCCCAAAGCTAATCCGTACCAGTATACCTTCCCCAAGAACTCCACGTCCCACTACCTCACGCTTCTCCCCTCGGATCCCCCGACTCCTGAGTTAGCAATTGGCACTACTGCAGCTATCCCTCCAACACCCGACTCCTTCACCGAAAACCCACGCTTTCAGACCATCCTCCAAGAAGTCCTGAAAGAACATGCGCACGAAGATGAAGGCGTGCTCTCCCAGGCCCAAGCCTTCGCTGTAAACGCCAGCTCTCAATTCAACAGCGGAGGAACAATATTCCGTGGCCAATCTAGACACAGGAGAGGCGATGCAACACACGGAGCCAGAGGGGATGGGGCAGGGGGCGCAAGCGGACAAGGCGGCGCTGGTGGTGGAGGACGGGGGGGTTGGGTGCACCTGAGCGACTCGAGGAATCCGCCTGATTACGGACGCATTGCGTGGCCCGAGGACATCTTTGGGAGTCTAGAAGTGGATGGGCAGGGGAACATGCTGGATGGGGGCAATTACCAGCCGAGCGGGACTTATCGCATTGTGACGAGGGAGGGGATGTGAGTTTGATCTTGTGCGTGCTAGGGGGAGCTTGCTAACATTTGTAGATTGGGACTGAGCGACTTCCTCAGAAAGAAGGTCGTAGAGAGACTGAGGAAGGAAGAAGATAAACTTCGAGGATGATGCTGAGCAGTGCTCGGCGGGGAGCGATTTCCTGTACAGTACTGTATAATCCGGACACAATACGGAGTAATGTGATATACAATCCGCATGTCTGAAGCGCGTAGTGCGTAGCGAAGGGAGACGCGCCGGTCTCGGAGCCCGTTCCAAATCGGTGGAACAATGCCGAGCTGCCTTAAAAAAATTGAGATATCAACTCCACCGTAAAAGAGCCTGAAGACCCTCTTCTCCTGCGCTGCCAACCTCAATATAGACTCCCAGTATAAAATCCCAAGTAAGCCGTAACTTTTCGTGTTGGATGACGTCTGTGTTTACCATACCCTTGTACAACCTCGCTTCGCTCGGAGGCGCTAGTGAATCGTTGGTGGGGTGCTATCACCACTGTAGTAACTGTCAACCTCACCTCGAGCCCTCACCGAGGTCCCAACACGAACATACCACGAATCCCGTTCCTGTAGACCACAGCGTGTGACAAACTGCAGCGATGCAGCCCTCCCAAGGCTACGATGACGAGGAGCTCTCTATCTCGCTCGCTCCTTCGAACAACCGCCGTACACAGAACAAGCCGCCTGATGCCAGCTCCGGACGCTCTAACCGGCCGCGGGAGGAGGTTCGACGCCCTGCTGTCCCTGCACACAAAGCCGAGCAGCGCATAGGTGCATATGATATTAAAGGGACGCTGGGCGAGGGCTCGTTCGGCAAGGTCAAGCTTGCCGTGCACCGTGTTACCCAACAGCAGGTGGCGCTTAAGATCATTGCTAGGAAGAAACTGATTAGTCGCGATATGGCGGGGCGAGTGGAACGCGAGATTGAGTATCTACAGCTGCTGAGGCACCCGCACATCATCAAACTGTAAGGTTCACTATCGCTGATTGTTTGCCGCCGGTTGCTGACAGATACCCCGCTAGGTACACCGTCATCAAGACACAGACCGAGATTATTATGGTCCTCGAGTTCGCCGGCGGCGAGCTATTCAATTACATTGTTCAACATGGCAAGATGACGGAGACCAAGGCCAGGCGTTTCTTCCAACAGATTATTTGCGCTGTCGAGTACTGCCACAGACACAAGATTGTCCATCGGGACCTCAAGCCCGAGAACTTGCTGCTGGACAACGACCTCAATGTCAAGATTGCAGACTTCGGACTCAGCAACATCATGACGGATGGTAATTTCTTGAAAACTAGCTGTGGAAGTCCCAACTACGCAGCTCCGGAAGTAATTAACGGCAAGCTATACGCAGGACCGGAAGTAGATGTGTGGAGTTGTGGTGTTATTCTTTATGTTCTCCTTGTTGGAAGATTACCGTTTGACGATGATAACATTCCGGCTTTATTCGCTAAAATTGCGAAGGGTCACTATGTTGTCCCAAATTATATGACCCCAGGCGCAGCCTCACTCATCAAGAAGATGCTGGCAGTGAATCCAGTACACCGAGTGACAATCGAAGAGATCCGCCAAGACCCCTGGTTCTTGTTAGATCTGCCAGCATACCTAATGCCTCCAGTAGAGGAGTTTATGGATACTGGCGTGGATTCCGGAAAGGCCATCAACCCTCAGGGTATCGCTCCAGGAGCCAGTCGCGCCGTGCAAAAAAAACTCCACGATGCGGTAACAGAGAAACTCGGAAAGAAGATGGGTTACGGAAAGCAGGATGTTCAGGAGGCACTTGAAGCTGATGAACCATCGGCGATCAAGGACGCATATTTGATTGTGCGAGAAAACACAATTGCACAAGCAAATCGTGAGCCTCTCCCATCTGGAACCCATGCCCCTAATTCCATTCTTCCTGCTAACTATTATGCCTTATCAGCAAATATAAATGCCCTCCTAGGCTCCTCTCCACCGGCATGGGATGAACCGCTATCTTCACTGCGCGACAAATCTATTGCGACTGTGTCGCAGAACCCTACTGGCTCCGGAGATGTGGATGAGATGTCGTTGCGTGCCAGCCTGGGCGGCCTTGCAATCCAAGCGTCAGCCGAACAGGCATCTTCGAGGTCTGGCTCCATAAATACTGTTTTGAGTGGTGATAGACCTGTGAGGCCTTTCATCAGCAAGATTGGAATCCTGCCAAGTAGCTTACCAGCCTACCATCGCGCCTATATGGAAGCACGTAAAGCCGGTAAGGAAGCACCTTCGTCATCGCCAAAACCGGATGTCGACCACGTCGAAACAAACCGGGCCAAGTCAAGTGAAGAACAAGCCGAGACTGCTAGACGCCTTAATCCGCATTCTCGCAACCAGTTAAAGCTCGAGGAAGGAAACAACAAGCCTGCTGCGATGACCCCAGTGCCACAGAAAAAATCGAAGCCGACAAAGTGGCAATTTGGTATTAGATCTCGTAACCAGCCTCTAGAGGCTATTGGCTGCATTTATAGGGCGTTGAAGAAGCTTGGGGCGGAATGGGTCGTAGATGAGAATTATCGCTCAGTCGCCCAGAAGAAAAACGACAACGAAAGGTACGTAGTGCTGCATGGTACTCGGGCAACCACTGACCACTACAGACAACGAAACCGCAGCTTCGGCTCCAACGACAGTGACTCTGATGATGGCGGCCCCCTGCACCGCTTCGATTCCCAAGACAGCGCGGCGAAGGACTTCCCCTACCCCCCGGGCCCACAGTACAAGCTCCCCGCGGACCCATGGGTGCTTCGAGTCCGCTGGCGTAAAGGTGGCATGTACGCTCCCGGCACAGTCCCTCCCGGGTCGACCCATTCCTCCCAAATCGATCTGCGCCGCCAGTCGCTTGCGTCTATGAGCAGCGTTTCAGGCTCCGGACCGTTGAACGATCCAGAGGAAGGTGTCATCATGCATCTCGATATCCAGCTGTACGAGATGGAGCAAGGCGTCTACCTGGTTGATTTCAAGTGTGCTGGTTATGAGACTGCGGCGGGCGTTATGCTGGAGGAGAAGGACGTCACGTCGCCGTTTCCGTTCCTAGACCTGTCGTCTACACTAATCATTGCTCTTGCGGAGGCGGATTAAGGACCTGGCGTCTGATCATTGCTCTTGCGACGGCGGATTGAGGGGGTGCATGCATATGTATGGTACAGGAGCTGGGTATGGCGTTTGGCGATGGTGCGGTTCTATGGTGGCGAATATGCGTGATTATCATGGTCGGCGTCGGATTGCAGGTTACAATACCCTGGCGATCGTAGAAGACGATCACCACATTCAACTATTGTTTGATTGCTTTTATGATTGCATGATTAACTATGGTCAAAACTAAAGATTTGATTTATTATGAATACATGAGTAGTGTACAAGGGTATATATAAGTCGTCTTGTCACCTTCGCGTTGCCTGCCCAGGGCTCCAAGCCTGTGGCTGCCAATCCTCGCTGGGGCCTCCACGCGCATTCTTCCACGGATCTTCTTTCCGCGGCGGCGGATTTACTGGCTCCTTTCTCGCCCTTTTCTCGGGCCCTGAAACTTTCGGGTTTATATACACCTTCGGCCCTGGCCCTCCACTAACCTTCATCCGCTCAGATTCTCGATCCAAAATCTCTTGTCCACTCGCAACTGTACTCGTCGTCGTCGTCTCTGCCGCCCTCGTTTCTTGTTTTCCTTCCGTAGCAGGGTCGCTCCCTCTCGTAGGCCCTCCCCCATCCACACCCATCCCCGCCGTCCCCATCTCCGGCTGTCCCGTAACAGTCGCATCGGCCATTCCCAACCCCGGCCTCGTCTGCCTCATGCTCGGCCCGCCCACCAGCCTCCCCTTAGCCTCCCACCTCTCATCCGCCTGTGCAGCCAAAACCTTAACCCGCCTCTGCCTAAGGACATCTAGCTCCTGCTCCGCGAGCGTCGGCGCCGCCTGCCGCGTATGCCGCAGCCACTGGTGCCACGCGGGTGTTATATGCGACGAGACGTCGGAGTACTGTACGTGGGGTGGGTAGTCGACGATTCGGCGCATGCGACCGGGGGAGAGTGTATCGCGGAACTCCCAGTATGTGTTTCCCTGGAGGTCTAGGCCTGGGGGACGGTTAGCTTTGGGTTGGAGCTGGGGAAGCGGGTGGTTGGGAACGGACCGACAAGAAAACGTTTGCGCCAGGGAAGGCGCATCGATTTCCATTTTAGCCAGGCTTTACGGAAAGAGCTTGTTGGGGCGGACATGCTTGGTTTGGTGATTGGGAGTGCGTTGCTGGGGATTTTATTTTGGAGGGTGGTATCAGGGCGTTCAGCCACAGCGGGCAGGTAGTGTGGCGCAGGCCGACAGACGTCACATTCCGCGCACGCTGTTTGTTGGTGGCCTTGTTCTCGTTGACGGCTAATGTAAATAAGTGATGCGCTGGGAGCTGTAGTTTCTTTGTCAATATTATTCACCTGCGATACTTCACAGGCACGACTGTCATTTCGGAATCTAGTAACGCTGTCGATTTGTTACCAGAGAACCATTGTAAGCGCACAGAGGCGCAAGTCGGGCACTACACGACGGATTCAGATTGATTTGAAAGCGAACAACACATATCACAGCACATATCGCCAACCTTCTAAGAAGCCATGGCGTCGGTTTCATCGTTAGATAAAGATCTGCGCAAAATGCGATTGGATAAATATACTCCGCAGGCAGCGAATGAAGTGCGGGGCTGGATTGAAGGTATCCTTGGTGAGAGACTGGCCAGCGGCGACCTGCTAGATGCACTCAAAGATGGCGTCGCGCTATGCAAGTACGTAGCTCTAACCCTTCATACTTCTTCTTCTTTGTCGTTAACCAATGGTTATAGGCTTATCAACCTCGCTATCCCGTCCCCCGGCATCAAATTCAAGGCCTCGGCCATGCCGTTCGTCCAGATGGAGAACATCTCGCTCTTCCTCCGAGCCTGCCAATTACCGCCTCTAAATCTGCAACCTCATGACGTCTTCCTCACCGTCGATTTATACGAGCAGAAAGATCCGACGCAGGTTCTGCAATGCATCGGCGCATTCAGCAGGGTTGCCAACCAGGTGCAGCCATCGAGATTCCCGACTGCTATTGGGCCGAAGTCGAGATCGGGAGTCATGAGCCCCCAGGGCACCGGAACACCGACTGTTGGAGGAGGGAGCTTTGGGAGTAGAGCGAGAGGCGCGAGTACCACGAGCAATACGTCGTCAGCTTACAACCAAACCGGGCGTAGTGGCGCCATGACACCAACCCGAACAGGCGAGGTGAACACCGGGCGGTGGAGTCCAACGAAGACTGATAAGTTACCCACTTCACCAGGTGGCGGCACCAGCAGCTGGAGCAAGAAGACAGATGAAGGTGTTACGGCGCCGGCTTGGAATATTGCACAGTATGGATATATGGGCGGCGCGAGCCAGGGGAATATGGGTATTGCGTTTGGAGGTCGGAGGCAAATTACGAGTGCTGGGCCACACGTGCCGAATATGGCAGAGAAAGAAAGGAAGAGGAAAGAGCAGGAGGCTGAAGAGGAGCGGCTGAGGGTGCAGGCAGAGGAGGCGGAGCATCATAGGCGGACTGAGCGCGAAGCTGAGGAGGAGCGTGCCAGGATTGAAGAAGAAGAGCGATGGGCGGCAGAAGAGAGGAAGCTTAAGGAAAAGGCAGCTGAAGAGAAGAAGAGATGGGAGGAGGACGAGAGGCGATGGAAGCAAGAGGAAGAGAGACGTCAGCAAGAAGAACGAGAGGCTGAAGAGCGCCTAGAGAAAGAAACGCGACGATCACGGGCAACTTCCGACGCGCGCTTGCAAGGGCAGTTCCTAAGCCAATACCAGGCAGAACGTGGCCTCGCTCGCAGAGATCGGAGCAAAAGCCCTGGACCGTCCGGCAGAGTTCAAGAGCTCGAGCGTGAGCTCGAACTTGCACGAGATCGCGAGCGACAGTATGAGCGTGAGCGCCAGGATAGGATTAAATCGCGCGATCGCGACGCTACAGAAGCCCACGACCTTTCGTCTCGCCTGAAACAGAGTGAACCGTCTAGGACGCGTAACCGATCGCAAAGCCGGCCACGAGCCCTGTCTCATAAGAATAGCGAAGAATCATGGATTTCTGATGGGCGTGATTACCTCCGCAAAGAGTGGTCAAAACAGAACCACGACGATACTCCGCCGCCGAAACCTCCGCGCAGTAACCAGTACGCTGACGAGGCACCAGCGCCACAGCCTCCGCGTGGGTTCCAACATACAGAGGAAGCTGCCCCCTCAAAGCCACCACGCCCGCTACCTGAGCCAGTAGCACCTATTCGAGTCTTGAAAAATAACACTGGCCCATCTTCGCGCCCGCTACCTGACCCTTCAGTCTACCAATCCCCCCCATCAACCGCAGCGGCACCTCAGAGCCGCACAGACAGATACCTTTCTTCCAACCCCGCCCCACAAGCCGCGCAACCGCAAACAACCTACGCGTCCGAGCTGGGTGCTTTTGACTCCACGGCGGAGCGGGATGCCGAAGACCGCCGACGAGCAGCATCCCAGACGAAGACCAAAGCAGGGGGCTGGGCCTCTAAGTCGTTGCTAGAGAGGGAGATGGAGATGGAGCGAGAGCGGCAGAAGGAATGGGAGGAGGGACAGAAGGCAACTGCTCAGGCGGCGAAGATGGGAGGACAGACGGATGGAGTAGATGGAATTGGAGGGGGCATTGGGGGGCGGTGGGATGTGAATCAGTGGACTGGGTATACAGGTGGAGATGGACAGAATAGGGGTAATCAGGGGATTGGGGCCGGGAGGAGGCAAATTGTGGGGCCTAGGCCACCGCCGCCAGGACGTTGAATAGGGAAAAGTAAGGTGTGGAGCTCGGCAGGAGTAAATAGAGTTTCTCTAGTTGTTCATACATTTGGAACAATTCTGGCTGATGTGAAAATACCATCACGTGTTAGCTTCGCCGATTAACTGCCGATCACGAATAGGTACACCGTGACAAGACATCTCCTTCCCCACGACATGAAGGCGAAACAAACTCCCAAATTGCCCATGGGAAACAATCTCTAATTGGGTAAGGGTATTAATTGACCTTAATACCTTCAAATACACTGAGAAACTTGAAAAGACGGCATTGTATAATCGAAAGTCATCGTGTATATGGCATAGATCAAAGTGTATACTCTATCTGTGCCACTGCAAGAGCTTCGGGGAGAACGGCTTCTGGCTTCTGCTCACATATATATCGTTATACTTAGTTATGGACCCAGGGTCTATGATTGGAATCGTTCTGGGCGTTGCTGGGCTCGCCGGACAAGTATTCTCAGGATGCATCACGAGTAGGCAGCTGTCAATTTCTTACCAATATCCATAACTAAAGAATGTCTAGCAATACAATTTATTATTACGGCTAGAGATATTCATAAAGATCAGCAATATTTGGTTCTCAGACTACGGCTCGAGCAGGAGAGGTTGTTGGCTTGGAGTGAGGCGTCTGGGCTGTTGGATTATGAGCCAGAGAATACTTCAAAGGTGTTGGAATCCAACGTCTTCGGACTTCACAGATCAACTGTGCTCGATCTGTTGGTTCAGATAAAGGTCCTCTTTGAAGAGTTCGAGGTGAGGCAAATACGCCACAAGAGGCTGCGGGCCGAGTATGAAGATACTGAGAACAGGCGGGTTCCAAACGAACGGGGCCAGAAACTAGGCTCAGCGCCAGAAGTGCTGCCGGATATTCATGAGACTTCTGTTCCTCTCTCTTCTAAAAAGAGGAAATACATTTTGAATGCACTAGAGACGTGGAAAAATACATCCAAGTCTGGGATGAAACGACTTCGTTGGGCGACTTTTGATAAGGCCGACTTCGAGATTTTGTTACAACAGTTCTCTATCTTGAATGACAATATAACGGGCCTTCTTGATACAAGATTGCAAAAAGAGATATGGAACACAACACAAGATACGAATAGAGCAGTGTTGCAATTACACCATGAACTTGCAGATCTACAACAGATTGTCAAGGCCACCTTTGCCATGACAACTCTTTCTCTTCAAGGCCAAGCCACCTCAGAACTTCCGCTGTATCAAAGCATCCGCAGCGAAAAGAGTAATGCCAGTGGGCTCGAGACTCTTGCACAGTTAGCTAGGTTCAAGGCGTTCAATGAGTCAATTGAAGCCGACGCACCGCCTGACTACAATACCGCTAGCATCCTTAAACTCGGTGACCCCAGTGTCGAAAAGGTGGCAATGAAAATCCGCAGATCTGCTATCACATTTGACTCTGACGTTTCTGCTCGGGAATCCCGCTGCGAAGCCACCTATCTTGCTAATGGTATCAACCAACGCGTTTGGATCGAATGGAAAGAATATGAATGGACTCCTTCAAACACACCAGGCCCATCTCCGTTAATTATCGACCGCGCACAGAAGCTCGCAGCACTCCTACATCATCAGCCCAAGCCAGCACATTTCCGTGTTCCGCACTGCCTTGGATACTTTGACAATGCAGAAATTGAGAAGAAATCTAAACGAGCCTCGGACTCGGATTCTGACTCGGAAGAGGAACAGGAAGAGGATGAAGGTGAAGATGATTGGGCTTTCCGCATTGGCTTCATATTTGAGAAACCACCTGGAGTAGAACCATCCACACCGCCAATCTCACTTCTGCAACTCCTGCAAGATACTGAACTCTCAAAGCCAAGCATCACCGACCGTGTTGCTCTTGCCGAGGCGCTTGCAAACTGTATTATGTATCTTCACTCCGTAAATTGGCTGCATAAGGGACTCCGAAGCGATAACATCATCTTCTTCCCATTTACCGTCCCTGGTGTTCAGGAGATCCGTACAACGAAACTAGACTACAGCAAACCCTATCTCTCTGGGTTTGACTTTGCGCGGCCAGCGCGACCTGGTGAGTTCACAGAGCAACCGGCGGACGATGTGGAGTTTAGTATTTACCGTCATCCGTCAACACTAAACATGGGTCCAGAGCGGCCTGCGTATCGGAAGAGTTTCGATATCTACTCCTTTGGAGTTATCTTGGTTGAGCTGGCATACTGGTCTAGTATCGACAGGGTAACGGCGCGGCTTGATACCGGGAGCCTACAGCATTCTCGAGGCAGTATCGCAGAGGGTGAGGTTTTTGATCTGGAGCGCGCACGTGGACATCCGAAGCTGATTGAGAGTATCCGAGCAAAACTTCTTGATGACGGCAGTGTGAGGGAGTTGGGCGCGAGGATGGGAGGGGTGTATGGGGAGGTAGCTCGAAGATGTTTGCGAGGTGGCATGGAGTTGGGGATAGAGGAGGGGGAGGATGAGACAGGAGGGAGGGTGGCGGCGAGGTTGAGTATGGCATTTTATGAAGATGTTGTTAAGAAGTTGGAGGGAATAAATGTGTGATAAGTCAATTTGTGACTCCTTTGGGACTCACAATAACTCTTCGGCCCAAACTTTGGAATATGGTTCGCGCTTACGTGCAGGAGTTAGAGGGCCAAAGCCAAACGGAGACGTTCCATTCCGTCTCCAAACTCTTTAATTTAGCTGTCTCGGGCCGAGGAGCAAATTTACGACTCAACAACGACGAAGTAATTCAGACTGGCTTTAAAATCAACTGTGTTGTATTGCTAACCTGCCCACATGCTTCGTGCAATGACCGACACCTGTAATATCCATCAACTCGTATCTGTAGGCTGCCCATGGACAAGCCTGTCCTTTCTCCGTACTCCGAAGTATTCATCAACTAATCTCAATAGGTTGCACATTTGCAAGCCCTTTCTTGCCTTTTCTCGTGTTTCCCAACCCTCAGATGGCTGGACACGCTGCGATGTGGTTATACAAACAAATATCCTACATGGATGCCTTCTCTCACAGCCCCTGGCATCTATTATCTCTCACAACTAGAATCACACATGATTTCCGTGTCGGCACCTAGCGGCCGCGATGATGATCGCGATTTTTCTTCCTGTTTTCCCTTCGGAGATTCCATCCTCTTGTCCTGTCCACTGACTTCTCATCAGGTGTCCCCAACTCAAACTCTTGCTTTTCTCTGGCGTCCTTCCCCGCTCTTTCTCCCAGCGTCTCTGAACCCGTCTGCGCAAATATGAATGTTTTATCCCCACTCTCTACAAAACCCCCGAGTAATTCATCAAACATAATTTCGGTGATATCAAACCCTGGGCGCACAGTGACTTTCACAGTCAACCCATTCTCACGCGACACAGATACAATTTGGTGTCTGACATCTTCCTCGTTGATTTCACCAAGAAATTTGACAATGTCGTCACAAACGACTTGGGTCTGGCACTGGATAGTGATGACCTCCGACCCGAAGGATTCTAGTTTGTTTCGATACGATCCCGACCCTTTCGATGGCCTCGTGCGGCAAGTCGCAGAAGCCTTGTGGGGTGGTGAGGGTATAGGTAGTGGTGGGAAGTCCAAGTCGAATTCCTTGAGAGCTTGCTGATCCTGAACTTTGGGAAGTGAAGGGCTGGACACACCATCGATGGAAGCATGGGAGAAAAGCTTTCGGCTAGTAGGTTGGGGTTTGATATCTTGTAGCTCCGACAGGCCAGGTTCGAGGACGAGGACACGAGAGACAGATTCTGGAGTTTCGCCACCGACGATTAGTTCGGAGCCTGGAGACATTCCTATTCTGGCTGATCGTCGCCTTGAGCTCATGGTCGAAGCGAGCTTGGAAACTTTTCCAACATTATGCGGCTTCGGCTCTGGTGTCGGACTGACGTCCATATCTGAATTTTCGCCATTTCTAGCTCCATTTCTTCCAGAATAGACATCCAAAGTTGAATTCTCCATGATATTGGATGAGGCGTCGTATATCAGGTCAGTAGGAGTATGATATTTGGATTGTGGTCCATAACTAAGCTCCAACTGTTCTGCGATAGAGCCTTTCCTCACCCCACAGTCCATTCCAGAAGCATCGCCCTTTGTTGACTGCCTTTTTTCCCACAAGGATTTTTTGCCATTTTTTCCCAATGGAGTAGTGAATTTGCTGGAAGGAATTTCAGTGGCGTTATCAACATCTGAGCTTTCAAAATCCGAAGCTGATAGGGGCTCTTTGAAGCTTAATGCAAGCAGCGTTCCAGGTTGTTCCTTGTTTCTTCCGCCATATGAACCCTGCACACGCAGTGTCGCACATTCAGCCTTAATATGCTTGGCAAGCTCCCTCTTTGAAGTGAATTCGGATTTGCACGCCTCACAAAGTGGTTTTCCAGATAAATTTCTCACACTATCGCGTGGAAATGGCACCAAGCTTTTACGGGCCTTCTCTTCTTTGATTTCCTCTCTTGAAAATCCTGCAGCTGGAGAATTATTCTTTTTCGAGTTACAAGAGTCCATATGAAGGTAAAGGTTTCCTTGCTTCTTGTATGATTTCCCACAGGTGGGGCAAGAATGCCCTGAAAGGGAAGGTTCTTCGGGAATACCTGGACGTTGACAGCTCTGCATATGCCTTTTAAGGAACCCCTTGTACTTGTATGGCTTATCGCATTTGGGGCATGATGTACCATCAGCTGCCATCGGCTCACTAGCCAGGGACTGAGGGGCAAATGGCGATCTTGATACCAAAATAGAATCAGTGGCCATTGCTGCTTGGGCTGATGCTTCCGAAGGCAACCTTGTATCAGACACTCTGCCCAACAGCATATCTGTAGTTGTTAGGTTGGAGAATGCCGCTTCTTGGGCAAAAATTGTTGATGGTCTCTCGTTAACCTGGTTTGTTTTGGTGGAGTACGGGTTGCGCTCTGCACCTTCTGGTGGGCTTGAACTATAAGTCGAGTAGAAGTTTGGTCCTTGGGAGGTGTAAACTGGTCCGACACCAAGCTGATTATGCAGCATAACCTCATCGCTATCTATCTCAGGGCGAGTTCCTGCCGCTTCCTTTGGTGGAGAAGATCTGACAAAAGAGATTTCTTCTTCGCAGTCAACAAAGATATCCGATTCAGAGGATGTAGACATTTGCGGACTTCCTGGACGGAATATTGGCGACCCATCGAGAAGAGGGCCCTCAATTTCCAGCTCAGGGTTGGGATACTGTGGCCGGGGTTCTTCTTCAAAAGAGACTTGGCGGTGCATTGATCCACGTCCAGATTGGCCCATCTTGCTGCAGTTGTCTTCAAGAATAGACTCTCCGAATACCTTGGTAGGCTCGTGGTGCACTAGACGTGGCTTGGAATATCCCTTTTCTTCGAACTCGTGCCAGACTGGTTGCAGTTCTGCAGAAATGGTTCGAGTGCCGTAGTCCTCCAATCTCTTGCGCCGCTCAGGTGTATCTTTAGCTAATACATCCATGAACACGCGGTGGGCCAGGTTCTTGTCAGTCTCAGTGAGTTCCAGTTCCAAAGATGATATTTCCTCGGGAGATATTGCTGGATATGGCAGGTCGTGCCAGTTGTTGGGGTGTCCTTGGGCAAATCTCGACTGCTGCTGCAGTGCCTGGCAATATTGGTAAATCTTTCTCCTGTACTTCTGAACTTCAGCGTTTTTTTGAGCTATCCTTTGTTCCGCAAATACTATATTCGTTAGTTACCTGTAGCACAACAATGCATTTTATTACTTACCCGACTCGCGCATGTTTTTAGCATCAATTGCTGCTTGATAAAACTGCATGCCTTCAACGTGGTCCCCAAAATTAAATGGGTTTGTAATATATTGTCCTCCTGGTCCACCGATCATAGGGACTTCGCGAAATGGAGACGTTAAACTCTTCTCCGCATAATTTTCGCAAGTGTTGAACATACATGGCGCATGATTGCAAACCACAACTGGAGCTGCTTTGGGGGCTCTTGGGTGCGATGTACCGTGTAATTTCGGCTGTAGGTATTCTTCTCCAGGAGAAAGCTGCAACGCAGGATCAGTCGCCATGACGATTCGAGCCCTTTTACCAAGAATGGATTTTGATGGTCCCTTAGAAAGACGCCTACGACTAACCGCCATGCTGTTTGAAGACTTATCAAGAAATGGATTTGGCAGTTCTTCAAAAAGAACCTGGGGCAAATCGAAGTTTTCAAGATTAATCGGATTGCACCGGCTACCTTCGAGTGAGATCACCGCACGCTTCTGAGATATATCAAGGTGGAGTTTTGGCACAACTCGCTCATTGGCATCCACCTCCATCATAACGACTTCCTGGGATACTTCGCCATCCCTTGGTCGTGGGGTGAGAGCAGCGCTATTTGTTGCGTCAACAAGAACTTTTTGCATCAAAGTCTCCGCATCCATGCTGAAAGCTTCTGGTCCTGAAGAATATGCAGTCAACTTATCAAGGTACGGTTTAACCAGGCCACGGCGTTGCAGCTGGTTGACTGTCTGTTCTATAATACCCAGATCATTTTTCGGCTTCTCGATATGGCCTGAGGCGGTAGAGGTATTATAGGCTTCCATTCTCTGTATGAATCTCTTCAGCGCTGAATTTCTCTGTACGAATGTCGGCAAGACATTTTCTGGGAGGTTGCTAAGAAAACTGAGAGCATATTGTATTCCTTCGATGTTCTTCACCGAGATCATGGTCGGCGAGTCCTCAGACATCGTAGCTTGCAGCATAACCGCATTGCTTGTTCTTGCGCTACCCGAAACAGATGGCGATTTCCATTTAACCTTTTCGATTTTAATCATCATTCCCAGCAAGATTGCCGGGGAGACCCCCATGTAGTTTGGATGAGGCAGGCTGTGCTTTCGTGCATCGCGCCTGCGGATGCGGGTCTTTCTCGCAGAAGACAAGGGGCGTTTAGAAGCTTGATGCTTGTCTTGCAAGTTCTGGGGAGCTCCATTGCCAACAAGAAAATATCCAGGTGCGTCCACATGGCTGGCCACATAGCCTTCGGGGTGAATTTGGCCGTTATTTTGAGAAGCCTCGCTGGAGTGGCCTGCCAATTATTAGTATGGGCTTCATCAAGTCGGGATTGAGATAACTCACCAACTCGTGGTATGGACCATTTGAGCTTCTTCATAAATCCAGCAGGTAATCTCTCAATGCATTTTAGTACAGATCTGAATGCTCCTATTTATGTTAGTGGGATAAAACAGATACTCTACGGAGGTCATACTAAAACGAGTGGCACGATGAAAGCGAGTGCTGCGATGGCGAGCATTCAAGCTCGTTGGAGCTCTCGTTCTATTCACTCGACCCATTGTGTGTGGTGGACATCTGAGATTCATATACAAGAATTGTAAAATTGGATGGTGGCAGGCAACGAGCGTTGATGTGTTCAGCTTTCGGGTGCAAGAATTGGAAGATCGAAAGGGGCTATGTAATGAGCGTAGTAAAAGTGAACTTGTCCAGCCTTTGGATGCAATAATTGAAAGTTTGAAAGGTGGCGGGCAATGTACGCAGTGAAAGTGAAAGCGAAAGTGAAAGTGAATTTGAGGAGTAAGGAGTAAACAAAACGAGCGCTTAGGCGTGTCAAGTAATTTTGAGGAGCTGTAAACAAATAAACGCTTAGAAGAGGTACAAATAATCTAGTGCCAAATCATCTCTGCTCGCAGAGAGAACCAAATCGCCTCTAGTTCCCTCTTATGTTACTTCACTATAAGTATCATCAAGGCAAAGTTATTTAAGCACTTGTTGTGTTGATGTTTTATGAATTCCTTCCCATGACGGCTCTAACATCATATTGAATGCAACAATGCTCATGATGCCCAACTCTAAGTCTATACAAAATTCCCTCATTCCTAATACAAGGCCCTGGACAAGGCTGAAATAAATGATGTTGGAAGATAGCTAGTCCGCCTGCCACTCTGGATAGAATATCGCATTATATGGGTATTGCATTTATGATATCGCCATATGTCTTGTTAGGCAGCATAGCAGTGCTTCATTTCATGAAATTGATCAGTCAGAGTACTTGTGTAGTAGAACAATATTCTAACTTACCGCGTTCCCCTCTCGGTAGCACAACAGCCACAGAAGAGCGAGGCTGGCCAGCATACCACCTTGGAAAGGTCAGATAGAGACAATGGAATCTTGAGCAATGGTAACCATACAGCTAGTACAACAACCACTGGGATTGCAAGGCATGGTCCAACAATTTTGATGTGACAAGGGTTGTCATTTGTAAAGGCGAGGGGGACAAAAGGAATCGACATATCGGGCAAGTCAGCTACTTGCTGGAAAATGGCACCAAATTGATGAGATGGAAGTATGCCGAAATACAGTAACTGTTGTATCTGAACCCGTGAAAAGCACAATGGTCGTTGATATCAAGGTTTGGGAATAATGTGACGTCAGAGACCGCCGGTGCTGGATTTAGGACGATAATGAGCTACTAGCTCAGAATGGATGGAAGTAAGACCACATAGAGAAGAAAGGGAGTTTGAACTTGCGCTTGCTAGACGCGACCGATGATCATGCTAGTAAGACTCGCGTCAGAACATAAGCAACTTGCGCTTCTCAAAGAAAGTCAGCCATAGGCCGGAACGCGTGAGGCTGTTTTTAAGTTTCCTGCAGAAAGCCATCCGAAAAATAACTCTAAACTTTAAAAAAAATAACTCCCGGGTATATCATGAATTGACCTTCCTGATTTCTATGCAGGTATTGCTACTCTCGTGACTATGTTGAGAGAGGGATCCCCAGGATTTTTTGTTGCTTCCATCATGTCGTTCATGGGTCAAATGTAAAGTTTGACACCCCCTCCACATTTATCACGTGACGACGGCGCTAACATGGATGCGCAGAAAGTACGATTGTCGCAATCAGAACCCGCCCTTTGCCTTCTCGCGACTGAGCGTACCCTGACACCTATCGGACGGATTCACTGCCGGTGAAAGAGCTGTCACTACCATCGAGCGACAGCGATGACTTCACCGCATGCTGCCTCAGATGAGGCCGTTGCCACTATGGTCACAACTGCTTTTGATGATAGCCCAACCAACATCGAACTCACCGCTGCAGATAACGCCGTTCCGGGGGCGAATGACATCCCAGCAACCACGGCGCGAGAGGATGCGAACCCGGAATACGCAGAACAAGTTACTTCAATTGAGCAGCTCCAGATCAGTGCGGACAACTATAATGTTGGGCCAAATGTGGAAAGCGCCGTCGCCCAATCACAACCAGTCCAAATAAAAAGCGACCTTATCATGGAGCCGGCAATCCCTCGGACACCAGAGAACAACGACGATGACACGGAATATCCCCGCGTTCCCCTTGGCGACTACGAACAACTGCGGGCTTTGTCACATATGCTGCAATATCAGGCTCCACCAGGACTAGCTGAAGCTCTAAACGCGTCTGCAATGGCGACTCTCTCCGGGAACGACATCTCGATGGATAACACAAATGACCCCAACGGACCTTACGCCGAGATGTCGCAACCTACCCGTGACAATGATGAGACTCGGATCTCCGCGTATGCTCTTCTTGAGTTCGAGGACGGGCAATTCTATATGAACACTTACTCGGTAATACTGGGGCGAGATCGCCAAGCTGCCCGAAATGCCATGAGACGAGATGCCGAGGAGGCAAAAGCGAATATGGACGATCACGGCGTTGTGGGGGAGCCAAAAACCCCGGTTCGGATCAAGAGGGAGGAGAGCAAATATACAAAGTCCGTCATTAGTGAAAGTGGGGGGATCCTCAGAGATGGCGATGATTCCGACAGCGACGAACGCTCGAGGCGTCGCATGCACCGCAAAGCTAGCAAGAAGTCAAAATCTACCGGATCTTCCTCAAATCGAGTGTCGAGGAGACAGTCATTGGTGCAACCAAACGGCAAAATTGAGTATCAAGCCCAGCCCCAAGCTCGTCGACATGCCCCCGAAACCGCCGGAGCAGTACCTGTTGACCCGGCATCCTTGCGACCTTCCCCACACGATTGCCCTTTGGTAGGAATCCATCCACCAGCCACCACCCCCGCAAGCGGCTACAAAGCCATCTCCCGGCGGCACGTTAAGATTGCGTACAATTCAAAGAAGTCTCTCTTTGAAGCCGAGATCATCGGACGGAATGGCGCGTTTGTGGACGAAGTTTTCTACTACCATGAGGATGTTATTCCTTTGAAGAGTGGCAGCTATCTTCAGATTGGCGGTGTCGTCGTGCGCTTTGTCCTGCCTGATGTTGCACTTGGGGAAACAGGTGCTGAAATCCCAGCTGAGCACGGGGAATCGGGTGTGCAAGATCGGTATGTCGAAGGAGGAAAGGAAATGAGTTTCGACTTCGACGATGCCACTCGCGAGGGCGCCTTACTTGGAGATAGCAGTGACGAAGTATCGGACGATGCCGATCGGCCCGAATTAGGAATTGAAGGTGAAGACGACGACGAAGAAGAAGAAGGAGATGAACTTGGAGAGCAACAAGATGGGAGTGATATCGACGAAGACAATAGCGAACTGTCAGAGGTGCCGGATGAAGCGGAGGATGGCAATGATGAACAAGATGACCAATCCAAAGAAACTCCGGAGTCTTTACCCATGCCACAAAAGAAGAGGGGCCCTGGGCGTCCACCTAAAAATGGCATCATGTCGAAACGGGAGCAGCAGCTAGCCAAGAAAGAAGCACAGCAGAGAGCTGCGCAAAAGACAATTTCGCAGACGGACACGTCCGGAAAGAACAAAGTTGGTAGACCTAGGAAGAACCCAGTTGATGAATCTCCCGTCAAGACAGAAAAAAGGAAGTACACCAAGCGGAAGCCTAAAGACCCGGATGCTCTCGTAGCGAAGCAGGAGGGCTCCGGGGAAGACGATAGGCCGTCCAAAGAAAAGAAAGAAAAGAAATCAACAAAACCACCTCGCTCTCCATCACCTACTTTCAACGAGGCGGATCTTACTCCAGAGCAGCTGGCGAAGCCTCAAGCAAACTACGTCACCCTTATTCATGAAGCTCTCAGCAACTCGCCAACAGGTCAAATGTCCTTGCCACAGATATATCGCGCCATACAGCGTAGATATCCTTTTTTCGTGCTGAAGTGCAACACAAATGGCTGGCAAAGTAGTGTCAGGCACAATCTTTCTCAGCACCATGCTTTTAGGAAGGTCGAGAGGGACGGGAAGGGTTGGATGTGGGCTATCGTGGATGGAGTTTCCATCGAGAAGGAGAAAAAGAGACGGCCCACTCCTCCTCATCAGCTGCCTCCACACCTACATCAACCGATATACCGGGCTGGACCGCATCCTCACATGATGCATGGGCCTCCTGGTATGATGCCGCCTCCTGGATATGCCATGAACCACATGCCACCACATCTACGGCCAGGACAACCTCCACAGTACGTTGGGCAGCCCATGAACGGATACCCACTTCCACCAGGGCAGCACTCCATGAATGGCGGCGCGCCACCTCCAGGATTCCCATCTGCATTACCGACTGCTCAACCCATGGGTGCTACGAGCAATACTTACAGTTCGCCATATGCTCCGAAGCCACCGGCTAATCCTACTCAACAAGCGCCACCAAATACACCTCACAATCCTAGCCAAGCGCCCCCTCCAAGTGCGCCTTACCAAACTCCGCAACAGCCCCGACCGATTGAGCAAGGGCCCCCACAGCCAGACAATGCAATGTGGCGAGCCATTGATAGCTTCCGGACAAATCTGGTCGCTACTATGAAGCCAAAGAATAACAAAGCCGAAGCTTTAGTTGCGTCTTCCATCAACCGTGTCATGGGGGTTACTTCCCAGAGCACAGCTACGGTAGTTGAATCGGATTTGAAGTTAGAGGATCAAATTATGGCTGCCCTAAAATCGATGCTTAAAAGATTTCCCGAGTTTAACAATGGCACCTTTCAGCAACCTCCCTCACAACTGGGGACACATACAATGCAGCAAAGCACACAACAAACCGAAGCTGCGCCAAGACAGGCTTTGGCCCAAATTACCCCTGCGCCGACAGGAAATACAGCTCACGCAACCTCCGACGTCTCCGCCGCCAAGAAGGCTCCAACTCCGGGTCCTGCTGTTCAAAGACCTACGTTTATTGGCCAAGCCCATAATCGACCAAACGGCCCCTCGGTTCCTCGACCGCCTATGATGACTCCGGGGATGACTCGAGCCAATTCCGGTAGCTCCGCCAACCCCTCCTTCCGGGCCACCACCAGCGCATCACCGGCTCCTCCAGCTGCAAACGCCACTTCGGCTTCGGGTGACTTGACACAACACCAAGTTCATAATGTGTCTGGCACGGAACCTAACGAGAGCCACCAAAAACTACTGCATCAGCCGGCGATCAATAACGAATCTCCTGGGCCTGCTGTTCAGCCGCAGGCGACTGCGGTCGTGCAGCAGCCGTCGGAAATCACCACACAGCAACCAGGAAGCAGTAATCCAACAACAAACACGAATGAGAACGGTAAACGGCCACTAGACGAGGAGGATATGGCTGGAGGGAATGAATTCAAGAGGCTGAACGCTTCGGGGCCGCCTGCATTAAAAACATGATGACGGGAATGATGGACGTGAATACGTAATGAAGGGATGGGATATGGACGCATAGTTAAATGCTGGAGTTTAACAGGAGTTACGGATATATGAAAATGGTTCGGGGGTGATGGTTGGATGTGGCCTACGGTCTTTCCTGTATAGGAGAGGAAGGAGTTTTGCTGCATTGTGGTGGTATCCATATGGGATAACGAAGCGTGGGGTCATTTTGGGGTGTCGATGCCTGGATACCACAGAAATTGTTTTTGTTGGAATTTAATATTCGAGCCTGTAGATTTAACAATCCGAATAAATTGGTTGTATCCCACATAAAGACTTGCTATTAAGTGAACTGATATGATGTAGTGTCTGTAGAGCCCAACCATGATTCACAAATCAACATACTCAGTGCAGATGTGATTTGTCCATCGGCTTGCTATCAAGATAATATGCTACTTTAGCACATTAAAGCTGCCCTAAAATCTAGATTTGTCCTTTCAATGAATTGTTATATCATATCTGGTTAGCATCCATCTAAAGGCGTTGTTGATCAGCCCAGAGTAGATACACTCGCGTCATATGTGGGGTGACTGGATATACTTCGTACATCGACGGCAGCGTATACTTTAATAGGACTAGTTCCATCTTTAATTAATCACTAGTACGCCGCGCCTTCCCACCTGTGTGCTCTGTCGTATGTTTAAAGGGGGTTGCTCAGTCTGATTTCTGACGTCTCATGAGATATCTCACGTAGGTTTGGTGGCCATGTTAAACCGCCTATGCACTTGGAGCAAGTAATTATTCCATTACCAAAGTGAGTGACGGTTAGGACGAGGGCTTACTATATTGTCAGGAGAAATCGTGTATATTATTTCAAGTCGATTCCACTTTAGTGTTGCTGGTTTCTTAACGGATGATAGCATCACCGTATGTTCGGCGATAACGATGACAACATGATCTGGGTGGTAATTATCACGCCACAAATCCGTTTGACGATATTAAGTTTACTAATTGGATTCCCGGGTTTTCACAAAGGCACTATCTCAAGTTACCCGCCGCTAGATGTGTCAGATGCCGTTGTCTAAGACATCTGTCTAAAAATGGTACGTTCCGCCATTTCGGGATTGCAACAGCATCGAAGTAACTGAAAGACACAAACCCCGAAATATTAGGGTAGACACGGAGAATAACAGGTAGGGCGTGGACCATCGGTGCACGATTTTTCAGGAGGACATCTGGAGTTCATGGTTCAAACATAGGACAGTGCCCGTTAAGCCAGGTCAGGTACTAAATGCGCGTATCCTGAGATGTGTCAGGCGCCAGCTTGGTTTTGATTCCATGGGACTGATAGTAAGCTCCCGAATCTACAACGGCGTGATTCTACTATATTCTTCTTATATATGGTCTGAGTAGTCGTTCCCTTTTTGCTTCGTCTCCTTTTTGCTCTGTATTCACACAAATATCACTTCCTATATCCCAACTGCTTCCTTTGCCAATAAAGGCTACAAGCAATAATATAACCAACAATCTATTACCAAGAGGGAGGCTAAAAATAGTAACCCTTGGTTTGGATAAATATATCCTTGTTACCTTCTCGGAGAGAATCAGGCCAGTTCTGTAACAAAGAAAAATGAGCTGTGAGGCGCGCAACGAGAACTGCGCCCAAGAATCGCCGGGGTTTGGCCATTCAGAAGTAGGTGACCAATGCAACAATCTGGTAAACAATAGCCAGCAGCAAATTGTTGACGATGACATCGGCAGGCCACTTGGAAAGGGTCTTGGCTGTGATGTCGGAACAACAGGTGTTATCAATCAAGCTCCGGAAGAAAATGTGTACGAAGTTCCTGTTTTAGTAGTCACTCCGGAATGGCAGAGGCGGAGTTGGCTACTGGAAGTTTCAAAATCTGCTGAGGATAACCCTGAAAGCGTTATGAGCGTCAATAGCGAGAATGAATCTGATGGGGGGAGTTGGACTTTTGAGGACGGACCTGAAGGCAACTTGAAGGCATATGAACTCCAAATCCGAAATATGACGAGTATCAGCGATGCACTGAAGGCTAAGGCCAGAAAGGCCGAAAAGGAACTGTCAGACAATGACAAAGCTTTCAAAAAACAACTCGACGACGCCAATTACAGGCACGCTGAATCCATGCAAGCTCAACAGGACCAGTGGGATATTGAACGCGCAGAGGCGCAGAAGAGTAGGAAAGGACTTCTTCGCGATTATGACCATCTAACAGTGAGATACCGTGCGGCCTGCGTGAAAATCAAGGATCAGACTGAAAAAATAAATGATCTCGATGCCAAACTATCAGAGTGTGTCGGGGTACTTAACCAAGCCAAGGCTCCAGATGGGTCAATCCACACCCATAAACAGAGACAGAAGATAGTCGAGGACCTAAGACGGGACGCGGAGGCGCTGAAAGAGGTTTACAAGAATGAAATCAAAACTTTGGAACATCAAGTGGCAAGGAAGGTGGCCCGCCTCGACAAGAGTGCTCAGGAATCTCGTGATCTTCAGCACAAGTTCCAAACTCTCGGCACTGAGCTTTCGAATGAACAACAAAAATTCCGAGACGTTGAGGCCAAACTAAAGCTGGAGAGGAAGAGCCATGTGGATACGGAGGAAACCAGCATGAGAAACTTTGAAGCACGGGTTCGAGAGGCTCAGACTACTGTAGAGCATCGAGACGAACAAATTCAACAGATGGATAATATAATCAGGAGTCTTCAAGCCCATGCGATTGCAGCGCAGCAGTCTTACGCGGCGGCGATGGGAACCGCTGGAAACCTCCATCGAGCACATGAGAAATTATCGGAAGAAAACCGTGAACTGGTTAAACAACACCGTTATGATATGGAGCATATTGTCATAGATCACCAGACAGTCTGTGACAGCCATTCCAAAACCGAGGCTGTATTAAGGGAGGAGATAGCGACGCTCAAAAAAAGGCTCAGCTTAATGGGAGACAGCTGCTCATATGACTGGAGCCAGTGGAAAGCTACAGCTAATGCGATGCAGCAAGAAATTCTAGATCTTCGTGCGGATCTTCTTATGGCTAAAGATACGTCAATGAGAGACGAGAAGAATATCGATGCTCAATTGCCAGGTAAAACTCCGACAAAGGAAGTCGGTAACTGGAAATCAGAGGCACTCGACGCACTTGCAGAAGCAGTGGCGAGAGTAGATGAGAGGCGTCTTGACAAAGGAAAAGGGATCGCGGACGATATAGCTGAAAAACGATCCCGTGAAGCAGCCAAAAGTCTTGCGGAGCTTCCAGGTTCAGAATTCTCCAAACTACAGGCCATGTTCAGGAAGGGGATGGTCGAAGCGGAGATAGACCAAGGCATGAATACAATGCCAACTCCAAAGGCTGTGCACTCAGACCAATCTACCCAGCCTTCGAAGCCAAAGCCAACTCCTGTGGCTGCACACTCGAACCAGCCTACCCAACCCTTGAAGCCAAAGCAAACTCCAGTGGCTGTACACTCGGACAAGCCTGCTCAACCCTTGAAGCCAAGGCCAACTACAGTGGTCGCACACTCAGACAAGCCTACCAAACCCTTGAAGCCAAGGCCAGCTTCAGCGCCTGCGCACTCAGATAGGCAGCCTCCCAAGCCCTCGACAATCTCCAAGATCCCAACCCCAGCCAAGGCGCAACCTGAAGATCAGTTAAATGAAACCCCTCCTGTTGCAGAGCAACCTGCATCCTCACGCAGATTCTCAATACACTGTGAGACGTCCTACTGGACGGAACCCCAGAGCGAACCCGTCAAAGTAACCCACGAAGTCCCTGTGTCGAGTGCGGACATTGAGAGGAGCTGCCCAATCCCGATCCCTATCGCTAAAGAGCAAAAAGACGCGGCGCCAGGCAACCAGGCGTAATCTGCGATCCAGTGGGTTGTGGCCAATCGACAGTCTCTTTCCAGATATTTCTTTGAAGAAGAAGTGTCAGAACTACTAGCAGGCTAGGAACGGTTTGGAAAGGACGAACTGCATACGCTTTTTTTTTTCTTTATTACCACTAATTTGACTTTGTAAATGTTTGATCTCGTAGATAGGTATGGTATTAATAGAAGCAATTTAATAAATAGATAATATAACGCATTATTATTTCATGATTGATTACTATTGTCTACATTATACAAAATTAATCAAACTATGTGTACTCCAAGTGCTATATAAATCAAAATCCATAAATAAAAAGGGTACATGTTCAACCCGCCCGTATGCCCGCGCCAACTACCCATGCTTGGAACTTTCATCTAAATCACAGACCCATCTCTCCATAGCACTAAACTTCCCTGGTATTCACTCTCTCCACGGCGTCTGCCATGTTCTGTGAAGTTTCCACATCACCATCACTATACCCCCTCGGCGGTTCAAAACCGGGGCCCATGCCGCCCAACCCTCCCGCTGCACGCTCATTCTCCTCCCTCGCCAAGAACTCGGTCACCCTCCTTGCCCTAGTCGCCCTGTCCCTCCTAACATCCTTATCTCTTCTCGCTTCCGTCCTCGTAAACATGCGCTGCTCCTCCATTTGCCTCCTCTGGTGCTCAAAAATCGTCTCCAAGCACTCTCCATCCCCGCGGTGCAGCGCCTCGAGTGCCTTCTCCGCCATGAACGTGTTGTCAAACCGAACCTCCATGCGCCATGTCTTGCGCTCCCGCACAGCCTTGATATGGCCGAAGACCCCGCTCCGCCGTTCCTCCGCCATCTCATACCACAGCTCCTCCATCACCGCCCATCCATGTGCCACCTTCTTTGAAACAATAGCCCGCTCCTCGTCGCTTAGAGCAACGAGATCGCGCTGCCCCTGGATAATCCTCGCGCGGCGGAGAAAGTGCGTCGGCTGCTTGCCCTTGTGGAGTTCCTTCTGTGCGCCCTTGGCCGTGTACGCGAAAGGTCCGATGATCGCGGCGAGGTTCTTGAGGACGAAGCCCGTGAGGCCCATTCCGGTTCCCTTGATGAAGCCCACGGCCCCGTCGCGGACGGCTCCGTCATATGGTTGGAGGACCAGGCCGGTCCAGCCGTCATAAATACCGAACACGAATTCTTTGCCTGCGGCTTTGAGTCCAGACTGTATGCCTGTGATGCGCGTGGGACGGCGAACGGTCTCGTCACCGTAAAGGCGGGGTGCGTTGTGGAACCCCTGGGCTACTGCCGTCGAGAGATCAATGGGCGCTACAAAGTTATGGTTAAAGCTGGTATCGTATGGAGCGATTGGGGGACTCACTATTTATTATTGCCCCGCTACTCTTTTTCAGCCCGCCCGTGATATCCCCGGCAATCTCGTCAGCACATCCATGGGGGTTTTCCGTACTTAGGGCGGATTCATCGTCCGTGAAAGATCGATCCCCTCCAGCCAGAGACCCCCCAGGGCGTCCTCCTTGGATCTGTTCCGCTGCCGCATCGCCCTGCGAGGATGCTACCACATTCGGAATCTGGTTAGAAGGAAGGAGATCTCGCCTTGCAACAGTAGCTTCAAGAGGATTGATCTGTTGGCTTTGCGGCTGCCCAGCCCCACCGTTAGAATTACCAGGAGGCACGGCTGACCCATTCTGAACGGGCGCACTTCGCATTTGCTTTCGTCTTTCTTTAGACATGGCCTTGCGCTCCTTTCTCGCTTTCTTCGCCTCATGGTGCCTCCGCCGTTTTGCACTGTGAGCGAGTTTAAATGGAATGGACGCAATTCCTGTAGCGGCAGAAGTAAAATTCCCAGCAATGGTAGAGGCGACCCCGGTTACAGGCTCCCCAGGCCCTTCAAAGTCATTCCATTCGACATGCCTTAGAAGTCTAAGTTGCTTCCACTTAATTTTTTTCGAAGCCACAAGAAAGTCTGCTGCCAAAGGGCTCAATCTAAGGTTCGTCTTCTTGAGCGTCCAAACAGCTAGTCGATCGTCGAGGATGGAGCATCGCAGAGACTGCTCGTTGCGTATAGCCAGCCCACGTTGGAACGTCTTAATCGCGTTTTCGGCGCCGTCACCTTCCTCTTCGATGCTCTTGGCGATTTCTTCAGCTTTTAGCTGGGTCTTGCTTTCCAGTAGTATTTTGATCCCTTCGGCCAGCTTCTCAGCTGTGAGTTCCTTGTATGGAATCGGCTCTGCTCCGGCGCCTGCCTTTCCAATCATGTTGCCCCAGAAAAACTGGTCGCCAAAGAAAGGGACAACGAGGGTCGGTTTACCGCATTTGAGGCCTATGGCTGTAGTTCCAGCTCCACCGTGATGAATAACCGCTTTCAACTTAGGAAATAGCCAGTCATGGGGCGTGTTTTCCAACAGGAAGACATTCTCTGGGGAATCATCGCCACCGAATCCGCCCCATCCTTTGGACACCAAAGCGCGAACGCCAGCAATCTCTACTGCCTCATAGATCATTTGGGTGAACTTGTTCGGGTCGTCAACTACGATTGAGCCAAAGCCGATATATATTGGTGGCTCTCCGTCGTCCAAGAACTTCGTTAGTTCTTCCGGTGGTTCAAAGGTTGACGCGAGATCGAGAAATACAAAACCAGCAATATTAATTTCTGGGCCCCAATCCTCTGGCTTGGGAACCAGGCCTGGCGACCACAAGTAGGTGTATGGAACCCTTAGTCGGTAGAGTTGTCCCGGCGCCCAAAGTGTTGAAACTGGCTCAAGGCCAAGGGTCTTGATCCTAAAGTCATTCACAAGATCACCCAGCCCTTGCCAAGTCATCATCTCCACCAGTGGATAACTCATGAAGTTCGTATACCCCGGGTCAACGTTTGTCTTCTTGATATTCGCTAGCGGATGAGGAAATGCAAGGGTTGGCGTGTATGGGAAGGTGAACATGAGATGTAGAGGGATACCAAGACGTTCCGCACAGTGAATATGCGCAAATGATGGGGGATTCGCAATGATTGCATCGGCAATAAATGGCCCTCTTGTGCCCATCATTTTCAGGTTGTGAACATCATGCTCGTCGTCGGTAGCATTGATACAAGCGCGCCAGAAACCTTCGAACATCTGCGCCATGGCGTTTCGTCTCCTTCCAACCTCTCCCTTTTTAAGAGTCTCCATAGTAGGGATCATGCCAGGGTTTTTGACCATGAAGGCCATAAGCTCTGCTGGGTCGCCGCCGACTGAGAAAAACTCTAGGTCGGAGTCCTGCTCCACAAAATCTCGGAATGCTGGATGTGTTGCGATTCGAACGCGATGTCCGTGATTCTCTTTGAGCACCTTTCCGAGCTTGAGGAACGGCTGGATGTCTCCTCTGCTACCAATGACCATAATCACAACGTTCAGTGAGAGACTCTTCTGCTTCTTTAGAAAGGCCCAGTCGGAACATGTTGCTAATGGTTTGCGTCTCGAACTTAAATCCGTACCACTATAGCTTGGTCTGATTGGAGACGGCTCATGATCATGTCCTTGGCGCCGTCGAAATGTTGCTCCCAGTGCCTTGGCCAGATACCCAGTATTGCTCGTATCGCTCACACTAATCTTCAGCCGCCCGTCGTTCTTAGACACCCTTCCTGTTGATTTATACTGATCGTTCCCCAGATTAAATTTCCTGTAGCGTCTTCGAGCTTTAGCACTTGTCGATGACCTCCTTCGTGCTTTGGGATCGCTATCTGCTCTCTGACGTCCCCGCCCAACCCAACTAAGCGGCTTCGTAAGCACCCCCTGAGGTTCTTCATCTTCGTCTGATGAGGATTCTTCGGATGACGACGATGAGCCCGACGATGTATCACTCGTATCAGCCGTATCAACTGTGTTAACCCCATTGGCCGTAGGCGCCAAAACCGAGCCATTAGGCCCAGAACCCTCGGTTGCCCTACGGCCATTCAGAGCCCTATGTGTCCTCGCCAGTTCCGGTTGCTCTGACCGCCAGCCTCTTACCGGCGAAGGGCGGTGGTTTAGATATGTCGAAGGTGGTGGCACAGCCGCTGGTGGATTCCCTGGGGCCCCGGAACCAGTCTCGCCAGCCTCGCCAGCCTCCTGGTTCGATGGCTTACGCAGTAAAGATGCGCTAGGCACCGAGGCATCACCAGGCCGTTGATCTGGAAAAGGCTCGTTCACCCCAAGTCCCTCTCCAGCGGGCGACACAGCCGAGGTCGGCCGTTGTATGTGTGTGCCCCGTGGCGTAGTGATGGGGAATTCGACATGAGGCGGGATAAGAGAGGGGTATTCGATTGTACCATCCGGCCCGATAAATACTGCTGGCAATTCATCTGCTGGTTCGTAGTTTGGTGGAAGGTTCGCCATTTGTCGCCACATGAGCTCCTCGTCGGGCGTCGGGGCTGGACGTTCTCGTGGACTTTCCCGATGGAGCTGTAGAACTACTAATGCAGGAGGTTGATCAATAGATTATTTAGATAATAGTATAATTCTGCATCGGAAATTTTATGTATTGCAAATATAATTTGGTTTGGCTTGCCATTAAAGCATTGTGGTCGCTCTCTTGTCCTGGCTTCCAGGTACAGACAAACATTTCTCGCAAGGATGGTCCCGGAACGACGACGTCATAGAGTAGTACACTGGAACTGCGAATATATAAACGCTTGGCAGACAACAAGGATAACAATCTAAGGCTTAGGCGTAACTAATTAGGACAGACAGAGATTATAGAAAGCTTCTAAAGGCAGACAGCATAAGTGCTAATAATTGAACAATATTAAAAAAAGGGCTGGCGCCTTACGTACAGGTCAAGCTTGAGATAAGCTCGAGCTATCGGGTTATGATATAATATACACAGTAAGACTGGCCTTCAAGCCTCCATACAACACCACATTAGCAACTTAATAATAATAATAAATAGATTCTTAATCTAAACAAATGAATAATAAATAAATAATGAGAAGGGCTTGTCAAACGAATTCTAGAATTCTAGAAAGTCAATTCAGAAGATCTCTAGCACTCGAGTATGCCCGGAGTTTAGTCGGGCCGTGCAGGTGATGAGATACCCCGCGCTAATCCCCAAGGTGCACAGCATTCCGCCCCACCAGCCACATCCGCCACGCCCGCCACACCCGTCTGGCTCTTAAGACTTCTTCCAAGGTGACGTATCGGAACACTGTAACCCATGGGGAACTGTACGAATTATGAGAACATTTTGAATAGCAATTTATAAATTATAAATATGGCCTGTCTTTGTGATTTCCCTAAGATAATAGATTCTAACTTTATACCAAACCGCAGCTATGCATTCGACTCTCAGATCCCCAAATAGGCTCTGCCAGCCCTTGCGTTCTCAGATTGCCCGTGCCGGTCATGGAAGGCGCGCCATGCAGTCTGCGTCCACAGATTCTAGGAAGGAAGGCGATATCTCGTCTGTCTTCTCCTCTCTCAGCGGTGAAGTTCAAAAGCCGCTCCCTCAGCGTTTTGCGGAGCAGAAACAGCGCTTGATAAACGGCAATGAAGATGCTGTGCGGCACGCATGGAACTCTCTCCTGCCTCAACTTCGTCGGGAGATAGAAGAGATTAAGAGCATAGGCCCGGCCATTGTCCCAGAGCTGGACTTCAAAGACATCGACCACCCAGATACCCAGCAAGATTTTGCTAAACGCTTGAAGAAGACGGGAGTTGCAGTAATCAGAGACGTGGTGAGCGAAGAGGAAGCACTAGGCTGGAAGTCTGAGATCAGAGAATATATCAAGCAGAACCCCCAAACAAAAGGTACTTCCCACCCCCCTCTTACTCTTGTTTGCACACCAAGCTAACATCTTCTTCAGCATACCCCCCCGATGACCCCCAAGTCTACGAACTATACTGGTCGCGCCCCCAGCTCCGCGCGCGCGCACACCCCAACCTCCTCGCCGCACAATCATTCCTCATGAGCCACTGGCGCTCCTCCTCTCCCAATGCGCCCCTCTCCCCAACCCACCCCGTCTCCTACGCCGACCGCCTACGCATTCGCAACCCGGGCGATAACCGCTTCGCGCTCGGCCCGCATTGCGACGGCGGCAGCGTCGAGCGCTGGGAGGACCACGGCTACGGTCTCGGCGGCGTCTATGACGCCGTCTTCCGCGGCGACCTGGCGGCTTTCGATCCATGGGAGTCGTCGGGACGTCTGGATGCCGTGAGCGATAATTATGGCGGCTCAGGAGCCTGCAGCATGTTCCGCATGTTCCAGGGCTGGATGAGCATGTCGACCACGGCGCCAGGGGAGGGCACACTGAGGGTCAACCCATTGTTTGACAGGGCCACAGCGTATTACCTGCTTCGCCCATTCTTCGAGGCGGTGCGTGGCCCGGAGGGTATGGGCAAGGAGGACTTCCTTGCGGCGGATAACTGGAGGTTGAAGGAGCAGCAGGACTCGACGCTACACGGCGCATATCCAAGCCTGTGCCTCGAGTTGAACGATACGCTCCATCCCCATCTCGAGCTGGGGAGCTCGATGGTTAACGTCCCCACCGTCCGTCCTGGCGACTATGTAGCATGGCACTGCGACAGTGAGTTCCCCCATATTCTTAACTTGCACCGACACTTAGCTAACCCATCCCAGCAATCCACTCTGTCGATACCTCTCACACCGGCACCACCGACTCTAGCGTCCTCTATATTCCCGCCACGCCTCTCACCCCCGCCAACGCCGCCTACCTCGCGCGCCAGCGCGCCAATTTCCTCAAGGGCATCCCGCCGCCAGATTTCCCGGGCGGAGTGGGAGAGCAGCACCACGTTGGGCGTGGGACCGAGGCTGATTTGGCAAAGGAGAGTAAGGAGGCGAGAAGGTCAGTGGGAGTTGAGAAGTGGGAAGTTGAGGGAGAGGAGGGCGTGAGGAGGGCTTTGGAGGAAGGAAATAAGGCACTTGGGTTCTAAGGGAAGGTTGTTCGGAGTTATATGGTGGGGTTTAGTTGTATATAGTTTCACTTGAATACCACATTTCATAAGAGCTATTCTATTGACAACACCTGGACGTAAGTTTTGGTATTTATAATTTTGGGCACTTACTACGTTGAAGGCGGATACAATTACTAATGCCCCAAAAGAATATTGTTCAGCTGTATAATCATAATCACATACGTCCACTCATTACTTCAACCCTCTCCTCGCCTTTCGACACCCCTCTCACGAAAGAGTAAACTCCCCACTCGTCCCCTCAAATGCCGAAATCTTCCCCCCAATCGGCGCCTTCGCATCTCCAAAATACTTAATCCGATAAGTCCCCGCCTCGCTATTCGCCTCGCTCTCCCACACTATCGTCACGTCGCTCGTCCCCAGCAACCCATCCAAACGCTTCCAGTTATACAGCACGCTCCAGTCGCGGTCGTCGCGCACCGTAGCCCATGCACCCGCTGCGTCGCGCTTCTGCACAGCCGCGTATGTGGCCTCTAGCCTGAGATTGTTACGCGGGTTCGCGCCAATAAAGGTGACGAAGACGGATTGGCCACGGGTATACGTCGCCGCGACATTGGTCTTTACGGCACCGTATTTCTTGCCGATTGGCGGGTTATCATACACGACGCCCGTAATGAAGCTAACACTGTTGTTGACGTGGTTTGGTGGAAGCGGGCCGGGAGCGGGGTGGTCTGTGGCGTCGGGAGCTAGGAATGGTAAGTTGGTCAGCGTCAGGTTGATGTATGCGTTTAGTGTGTGTTGACCGTAGAGTGTGCTGGCACCTTCGTAGCGCTGGATGCCGTATTCCTCGATCGTGGTGATGTAGTGGGTGTAGGTGTTTGCGGGGCCGCCGATGACGACGACGGGTTCGACGGAGGCGGGGGATCCGGTGAGGGACATGGAGATGGCAGCGTCGTGGACGGCAGTCTTCCAGCGCCGGCCGGCCATGGTCGTCGCTTCGCCGGGGCTAACGATGATGAAGAACTGTCCCACGCGGAAGGACTGCACGTCTACTACATTCGGTGTCCAGAGATATGGAACTGTGATTTCGCCAACGTCAAGCAACACCGGCTTCGGGTACTGGCACTTCTTCTGCGCTTCGCTGGGAGCCTTGAGGAGCCCAGAAACAAGCTTCCAGACCGGGTTCGCATCGGGTTCGCCGGGGTCGTTCTGCGTGAAGTCAAACAGCCCGGGCCAGTCCGTTGTTCCGGCCGCGAAACTATAGCCCAGAGCGGCTGGACAAGTCTCCACGTACGTGCCGTTGGCGAGAGGGAACTTGAAGTGCGACATGTCGTTGAAGGTGTGGTAGGACTTCACCGTGTTGCCGACAACGTAAGAGTCTCCATTCTTGATTTTGGAATAGAGGTCAGAGGCAGCTTGGTACTGCAGCCGGCCAATTTCGTAGCATGACTTTGCGCCGTTATCCTTTTCGCGGAAGAATGGACCACGCCCGTGGCATTGTTCGCTCTTCCCGTCGCTGCAGACGCTCTTTTCAAAGGAGCATTGCTGGCCTGACCCATCTTCACACCAGGCGCCAAGGACGTTGGGGCTCGTATCACCAACATTCGATTGGGAGAATCCTGCTACAAAGTCTCCGCCTATAGACTTCTCGAGGAGATATGCTGCGACACCCTTGTTGTCACCTGTTACCAGGGTATTGTTTCCCAGCATACTCGTCCCGTGGACGGGGAACCAGGTCAGAACGCCAAGGTCCTTGCCCCCTTTACTCTGGAAAGCTAGCATCGTCAAGTCTTTCTCGACCGATCCATCATCCTCTGAGCTAGCATTATACTTTGCCCGCTCCTCGGCCGGATTTGCCAAGTACGCGAAGAGACTGCGGTTGATGTTGGCACCGAATACCTTCGTCTGACCGGTGCGCAGGTATCCAGGTCCAAGAGTCTCATGGGCCCTCTTGACGGCGAGAATCCCACCGTCAACAATGGCTTGGTAGCTTTGCTTGTCGAATCCCTTGCTCGTGATTTGCGGTAGGAGGTAGTTGAGCCACGCGCCCGGTCCGGAATGGGAGTGCGTCCCCGTGACAGCAATGTTCTGCTGCGAGTACACGGCGTATTCGGGTCCTAACGCAGCAAGGCCTTCCAGAATCCCGTATCGAATCGCCGTGTCGCCCATCGCAATATCGGTGATGAGGTAGACGAACCTATCTTCTGGCTTCTTAACGTCGCCGACAATGAAGGCGCGGCAGTACAGGCGCTGGCGCAAACCCGTGCCGATTTGCGCCGTGTTGGCGTAGCCCATAAAGTTGAGCTCTACGACCGGACTAGGAGCTGTCAGCGTGTGAGGTTTTGAGGACGGGGGTTTCATACCCAGTGATATCAGCTCTTCCGACACCGAGGAGGTACTCCTGCTTTCCCTCTTCGCGAATCTCCTTGTGGCCATTGCCACCAAATCTCTGTGCCCAGCCCGATTCATCATGAAGACCAACCGACAGCGCCCAGGCCGCATATATCACAGCAATTATCACGAACGGCACCGCGACCCACGCCGCCAGTCTCCCCCGTCGCGTGCGCTGTCTAGCCGGCTGGCCCTCGCGGCCAGCGTCATCAAGTAGATCATACTTCTCGTGCTCATCCATAGCGAATAGCTCTTTTATAACAAGCTCTCGGGTCTGCACCCACCACAGCGGCGCCTGCTCATCTTTAATACCCACCCAGCCCTGCCTTCGGCTACCCCACCTCGGCAGCAGGCTGTCAAGCTTCGCATCCATCGTATATCCCAGTATATCCTAGTTATACTTCGTACTTTAGTATGCCAGCCACCGTCTGATCCCTCCCCAAAGCGTCCAAGCACCGGCGATGCAGCACCCTATCTCTCACCCACCAGGCACCGTAGCGACGCGAGACGAGCGTACCCGCACTGCTTCGCTTCCCTGAACCAAATAACTCAGCTTCCCTTCTGATCCGAGGGGGGTCTCGCGTGCGCCAACCGCTGTCATCCGTGGCCCTGAGTGGCTAGTATGCAACAAGTGTGATAGACTTGTACTATCCCAGCCATCCTCCCGTGACTGGACTGGCGTGGCGCGCATCGTCATCAGCTCTTTCCCCGCTTTATGCAAGTGCCCCATACTTTAAACATGCCGGTGCGGCTTCCTATTCGGGAATTGTTCGCTTGGGGGGCTTTAATTCGAATAGTCTCGGGATTGAGACCATCACATGCGTTTTTGTACCTTGTGCCTTGTCCCTTACTTACTTTGGTCCAAATAATAGTTATTTACCTCGTAGATATATTTACCTTCAAATGGAACTGGTGGGGGTTTGGATTGGGAGATCATGATCATGATTGAACCCGTGGTACTGGTCACCGCCCCATCTGCACAAATCCACCATAAAAGCTTGTGACACACACCAAGTCCAAGCTCTGGTTACGGCGCCCGAAAGACACCATCCACGTATTTCGCGAATTTCCCGTCAACCAGAACTTCAAACCAAGTAGAACCGTCGTCATCTGGTTATGGAAGGTGGACAATTAACCATTTAATTCTACATGCCACCCTTCGTTGTCTTGCCGGAAGCAAGGGTTATCCGCAATGGGAAACTTCATCACCATTTGTTGACGCCCTGCCGATTGCTTGCGCAGTGCTCTCCCCGAACTAGCTATGCGCTGCCCCTAACAAGACAAAGCTCCTCGTCCTCTTCAACTCGCTGGAAGAGCAGGCAAGGGCGGGATTCCTTTGCAAGGGAAGCTAAAGTTCGAGGTCTTCAGAGTCGGGCAGCGTTCAAGTTACTAGAGGTGGGAACCCGTTTCCCCTTTATATGTGAACTTCATCTAATAACTCGAAAGATCGACTCCAAATATAAGCTGTTTAAAAAGGGACAGACTGTTATAGATTTGGTAAGGAGCTGCTGACCCATCCTGAAGTTCCAATTGTTGACTGTATAGGGTTATGCACCGGGAAGCTGGTCACAGGTAAGTCGTTTTTGGAGATGTCAATTGGAACTCGCTTGACGCTCAATCCCAGGTTGCTGTAGAACGCACCAAGCCCAATGGCCGTATTGTTGGAATAGATATCATTCCTGCGCAGCCGCCGAAGGGCGTATCTACGATCCAAGGAAACTTCTTGTCAAAAGAAGTGCAGGCAGAGGTCAAAATTTTTCTCAATGATCCACATAGGGGTCGACCTAGCCAGCAGATGCTCGAGCCCGGCCTACAGGCTCCTGATGATGTGGCCGTCGAGGATCCCCTAAAAGATAAGCCTATGGGGGACAAGGGCAGGAAGGTCAAGGATGAATCGGGGAAGACGATTGATATTGTTCTAAGTGATATGTCCGCACCCTGGGAACAGACGAGTGGTTTTTGGAAGAGGAGTCTAAGTAATCCGTATAGGATGATGAATACGAGCGGTATACCGTTCAGAGACCACACAGGGAGCATGGTATGAGTCAATTTTTATTCAGCCCCTTGCTCCAGCTAACACGTCCGAGGATCTATGCAACGCTGCGCTAGAATTCTCATACGACACTCTCAAAACTGGCGGCCATTTTGTCTGCAAGTTCTACCAAGGCGCCGAAGATAAGCAGTTGGAGAACCGCCTTAAGAAGCTATTTGGTGCCGTTCATAGAGAGAAGCCAGAATCTTCAAGAAGTGTTTGTACCCCAAAATTCCATTTGAAGCGTCGTGCTTATGAGATCAGGAATCAAAGGAGGCATATTTTGTGGCATTACGCCGAAAAGAAGCGGCCAAATATGCGGATATTTTCGGGACAGATGGGGTGTAACAGCCTTGGGGAAAGTTATAACCTAGATTGGTTGATGGAGAGAAATAATAATACAAATTTCACATCTTAAGCGCGCAATGAATGGATGAGCAATTGGCCAAATACATAAAGGCATACACTGCCCGTTCTATACATCAGTCTCATTTTTTGAAACCCAATAATCCTTACAAGGCCACATCCCCCGACTTCTTCTACCACTCCATGCCACGAAGACATCATTTTCTCTCATCTTGTGTCACCACGGCGTGTCTAAAATACAGAAGTACGCCTATGAGAACGGTGGAAGCCAGAACGGGTATCCACCATTCTTGATCCGGAAAACGCTCAATAAAAAGCTGTACATGACGAAGATAATACCACACCAGACAATGACAGCAACTTGTTGTGTCCTCGGGTCAGATATGCGGGGGACCTTTAGAGCCAGCGAGATAGTAGCAAAGGATAGCAGGCCATCTGTTTCTGTTAGACATGGTTCATAATATGGAGATTCGTCGTTAGAGATAATGAGAGCAAATAACTTACACATGGCTGCCACTATTTGCGTCTCCAGACCATACTGGTTAGAGAAGCCCGCTGCGAAATAACTGACGCCACCACGTCCATCGCCGACGACATACGGCACCTTTCTAATGTGATTAAACATATGCCCGCTTGTGAAGAGGAGAATGGCAATCAAGCTGATGGCCGCCCACAGGTTACGGTTTTGAATGATAGGCAGCAGGTACGGCGATGCAATGCTTAGGAATGTGATCGTTCCGAGAGCAGTCGTTGTTACTGCAATAATGCGCACCCAGTTTATAGGGCGACTAATCGGAGGGTGAGGGCCGTCCGGTAATTGCCGACTAACCCAGGCGTGAATTTGCTCGGCGGTTTGGTGTCTATCAAAGTTAGCAGATTATCATATGCGTAACAGCAGGTAGAACTCACCCGCCCGTGAAGTCATATTTGAGAGGCGCATTGCCTGCCACCGCGAGAGGGCCAGTCGTTGGTCGGAAGAATAACAATACGGGGGCCGTTTGTAGCCCAAGCTATTATTGTTAGCACATATATATTTCCAGATCGTTATGGTCTTACAGATTGAAAAGTGTCCTTGCCATCGACAAAGTCCAGTGTGCCATATATCAGACGGGATTCGCCCTTCTTGTCGCCCTTGGTCCAGCTCTTGCCCAAAAGTTCCCATTCCGGCTGGAATTCAGTGCACATCACACATCCAAATCTTGGCTCCAGAGCCGTCAAGAGGACTGCGACCGAGTAATCCCGTGGTGCCTTGGTCAATTTGCCATAGCTCGCATCAGTCAGCTTCAATGGTGACGACGCAAGTGACTTGGCGTGGAATTCGGGGAATCGATCCGTGGCTGCCTTTTTGGCGGCGAGGCATGGCGCCAAGAGGAGGGCGAATAGCAGGTCGCCGAAGAGACGCATCGTGAAGAAAGATGTGTCGTTCAATTGAATCGCTACGATTGCGTTCAACACATGTAGTTGAGCTGGCATCACAGCTACTCGTTGTCCTCAAACCAAGCTTACGTAAGCTAGGAGTAAGCTAACAGGGGTATCGATAGCGTTGTTTACAGTTGACGCGATTGCATGTATCTATCCATGATCAAGTAAATAGATACCAACTTACTGGAGTATCGCATCTTTATGCCTAACTAATACTTACAGCTATTCGAGCTATACTTATGCATAACATGGATTCATCTTTGATGTTTGAGGATTCGACTACTGACGAGGTGTGTTCCAGTGCACCTGGTGAGGTTTATTGGGGTTACTGACGAATTTATAGCACATGTCAACATCGCAGTACATGGAATTGGAATATTCCAATAGCCTGCTGAAACAGGATAGCATCCTCAAGGACGAAAACTCACGGCGCCTTCAGCTCCAAATCCTTCTGCTCCAAGACGATAACGACGAACTGCAACGACAAGTAGCCATTGAGACCGAGCGAAACACTCAACTTGCCATTGAGAACGAGCGAAACACCCAACTTGCTATTGAGAACGAGCGGAATGCCCAGCTTGCCATTCAGAACGAGCGAAACACAAAACTTGCTATTGAGAACGAGCGGAACGCCCAGCTTGTCATTCAGAACGAGCGAAACACAAAACTTCCCATTGAGAACGAGCAAAACACTCAACTTATCCTCGAGAAAGAGCGAAATATTCAACTTTCCATTGAGAACGAGCGAAACGCTCAACTTATCCTCGAGAAAGAGCGAAACATCCAACTACTTACGGTTGAGAGCAAGCGAATCAGTCGGCAACTTGCCCTCGAGAAGGAACGGAACACTCGACAGCTAGCTATCGAGAGCGAGCGCAACATTCGCAAACAATCACTGGGAGCTCCAGCGCCAATAATCCCCGACGAAACAGAGCGCAACGTCCGCAAGAAGTCATCAGGAGCTCCAGCGCCAATAATCCCCGACGAACTAGAGCGCAACGTCCGCAAAAAGCCATCAGGGGCTCCAGCGCCTATAATCCCCGACGAACCAGAGCCCAAGAAGAAGAAGCGAAAGATCCTCGGGGCGGCAAAGACAATATTCGACGAAGACTATAACGAGGCTGACAAACGACCAACAAAGATAACCCTTGCACCGACTCTGGCGAAACCTGGAGGGAACCTTGCTTTCCTTCGCAAAAGCGGTGCGGGTATTGCTAATGTTGCGTTTTCTCCGTTAAAAAAAGACAAGAGGGGTGGAAAGGCTGGCTTTCTTGGGGTTGAACCTGTGAGAGCGCTATAAATATTTCGGAACAAATAACTTCCGCTCCGTCCGACGCCCAAACCTCCAGCAAGCTTCCCTATTCACACGTCAATCGACAGGTATGGACGCGACAGGGACGGCTGGCTCTGCGAAGCAACAGTCTCTTCTCGAAAAATCTGCTCATGGCGCGAAATTTCTCATCGCCTTGCAGATAGGTTCACGGGCATTGACGTTTGCCGCCAACCAGATTCTCCTCCGATTCATATCTCCAGACTTGCTAGGGATATCGACCCAGTTCGAGGTGTACCTGATATCGGTACTATTTTTCGCCCGGGAGTCCCTTCGAGTAGCAATACAGCGGCAGTCGGAACTTTCTGAAGGTCCTGGGGAGGCAAACAAATCTACAAAGGATGGGGAAAAGTCAGAACGGAAAAGGAAGCTGGCCATAGAAAAGACGCAGGCGCTGGTGAACCTTGCCTACGTTTCAATATGCCTAGGAGTCTTCTTTGCGTCAGGACTGGCCTGGGCGTACATGCGTTCTCTGCGCTCCAACCCCAAGGTTCTCGGCACTCTCTACTTCAAAGAAACCCTCCAGCTCTATGCGATCGCAGCTGTCTTCGAGCTGCTCGCCGAACCGTGCTTTGTGGTTGTTCAGCAGAAGTCTGAATACAAAACACGAGCATTTGCTGAGTCTATAGGGGCGTTACTTCGTTGCGTCGTGACATGCGCTTTCATCATCTTCGCATCCAAGACTGACTTGGATATGGGCGTATTTCCCTTCGCCATTGGCCAATGGACATATGGCTTGTCGATACTTTTATGTTATCTTTGGCGGGTCTCAGCTATATCAGCTGCAGACAACTTTTCATTGCTTGCGAGACCGATAGCGCCAAGGTATGTGGGCTGTGGTTCTCGGACTACGCATTTACTTACCAGAAATAGTAGTAATGAAACTTACATCATGTCATATTTCTCAAAACCGCTGGTGACGCTCGGGGCGAGCCTTTTTGTGCAAGGAGTAGTCAAACATATTCTGACAGAAGGGGACGTGCTCTTGATATCATATCTAGCTTCGCTTTCTGCCCAGGGAATATATGCCCTGGCATCAAACTACGGAGGTCTTGTTGCTCGCATGGTCTTCCAACCCATCGAAGAGAGCAGTAGGAACTATTTTGGCAAACTTCTCTACTCCAGCAACGGCCAGCGGTCGATTGGAACAATATCATCTGCTAGAGACGATCTGCACAAGCTTCTGCGGATATACACACTCATGTCAATATCGGCAATGACCGTTGGACCAAGCATGGCACCGCTGCTTTTGAAGTTCGTTGTCGGGAGTAGATGGGCGTCAAGTGGTGCAGGCGACGTTCTTTCCAAGTACTGCTACTACATTCCCCTACTGGCATACAATGGCGTGCTGGAAGCTTTCGTATCGGTTGTTGCGACCGAATCCCAACTGAACCGACAATCCCTCTGGATGCTGGCATTTTCCGTAGGATTCGCTAGCACTGGCTATGTTTTCCTCCGTCTACTCGACCTCGGCGCGATAGGTCTTGTTTATGCAAATATGGCAAACATGGTGTTTAGGATACTATGGAGTTATAATTTTATCAACAGCTTTTTCCGCAGACATAACAGCCGATTGAACTTGGCTCTGGTACTACCAACTGCGACAACGGTTGCTGCTGCTATGGGGACTATTGCAATATTCTACCACCAAAACGCACAAGAGGGCAGCGATATCAAACACTTCATAACCACTACTGTAATTGGAGCGGGCTTCTTCATTCTTCTGTAAGGAAACCCACTAATCTACTGAACATAACCCGCTAACATAATAAGCGTCGTGTCCGAGCATAAGTTCCTTTTGCAATGCTACCGCTCAGTCCGAACGCCACCAACATGATCCCAATATCGTAACGGTCCTCAGTCGAACTTGATCTTGGTCGCTGCCTTCGAGGTGTCCACATCCTTGAAGAATGCACCATAGGCTTCGTGACCCTTCTTCTTGACGGTCGTGCCAAATTTAAGTAATTCGTCTGGGACGTTCTGGTTTGCAGCCTTCAGGACATTTATTAAGCTGCGGCACATTAGATTATTGTCGAGTTATGGGGTATCAATTTGAGAAACTTACGCTCCTGACTGTGCCTTATCGTGTTCCGTAAACAGGGTGATTGCCAACCCTTCCTTACCAGCTCTTCCAGTTCGACCAATGCGATGGACGTAGTCCTCCACGGTAAGTGGGAACGTGCAGTTCAAGACAAGCTTCACAGCTGGGATATCCAAACCTCTCGCAGCAACGTCGGTGGCGACAAGTACTGGTGTAGTTCCCTTCTTGAAAGCGTCAAGACTCCTGGTCCTCTGCTCCTGTGATAGATCGCCGTGAATACCGGCAACTCTAATACCCTTTGAGCGGAGGAAACCTTCGACTCTGGTTGCTTCCTTCTTGTAGAGGCAGAACACAATAATCCTATCGTCCTTCTGGCTGCCGCTCTGGTGCTCCTTCAGGATTTGCAGAAGGCGGAACTCCTTGCCGCGAGGGTCGACGACCTCGACCTTCTGCACAATGCGAGTATTCGCCCGTAGGTCTCCCGTGGGGTTGTCTCCGATAGCAATCTTAATTGGCGACGTCATGAACGTCGATGCCAGTGACCGAACAGATTCTGGCCAAGTTGCGGTGAACATGAGCGTCTGTCTCTGGCCCAATGGGCGAGCGGTATTAATGATCTTCCTAATCTCCTCTTCGAAACCTTTATCCAACATCCTGTCCGCCTCGTCCAAGACGACATAGGAGACCTTGCTGAGATTCGCCGACCCCTCCTGGATGAGGTCGTTCAGGCGACCAGGTGTTGCGACCACAATGTCGGCAGTCTTGAGCGCTCTTCGCTGCTCATCCTTGGCCACACCTCCGTATACACAGACGGCTTGCATGCCAGACAAGGCGGCCAGCTTGTTGATTTGCTCGTAACTCTGCATCGCGAGCTCACGGGTTGGCGAAACAACCACAGCCTTCGCTCCCTTGAACTTTGGCTGCTCGCTTATGTGCCTGATACATGGCACAGCGAACGCCATTGTCTTCCCGGAACCGGTCTCCGCTACTCCAATGACATCTCGGCCGGCTAACAAGAAGGGCCATGCAGCCGCCTGGATTGGGGTGGGGCTTTTGAAGTCTTTGAAGGGCGCGCGTTGTTTCGGGTCGGTAATTGGAAGGTAAGCAAAGTCGATGATGGGTCTCAGTGGGGATTTCGACGTTGGGTCCGTAATGTTGATGAAGTTATCCGTCAAGAATTGGTCGACCTCGGACTGTGGAAGGTTTGCCAGATCGGCAGACGGAGTATAACTGCCATTGCTGGTAGGCTCTGCTGGTGTAGGCTCTGCTGGCGTAGTCGACTCGGTGGATGGGGGCGAAACTGAGGCAGGTTCGGCCTTCTCCAGCTTCTTTGCCTTCTTCAATGCTTTCTTCTCAGCCTTCTCTTTTTTCAGAGAAGCCAGATCTTCCGGTGACGCCTCGCCATCTTGCTCAAGAGCAAGCTTCTCCTTCTTCTCGCGACGTTTCCTCTCCTTGCGGGCTTCCTTTGTTTCTTTTACAGAATCATCGGCGCCATTGGCTCCATTGTCCGATGCGCCGTCGGATTTCGCTTCCTTGCGGCTTTTCTTTTTTGCTGGCGCAGTTGCTTGTATTCCGGCGGACGCAGCAGCGACCTCGGCTTCTTCCAGTGCTCTCTTGACCATGATTGCGCGATTGTGCAAATATGTCAAAGCTGTCAAGTTTCTCAAAAGTTCCGACTAGGAACGAGACTAAATCAAAAAATATTCTGGGCTTTCACAATCGGATCAAATTTTCGCCGTGTACAGTCAGCGCGTCATGTGATCAATTATAGGTTCTGAATTTATTTCCATGGAGCGGCCCTGCGCTCAAACTAAGTTATCCCAATTTGGAACAGTGAGCAATATCGAACCCCTAAATATACATAATCCAAGGAGAGTTAAGTCGCATGGCACTTTTCAACTGGCCCAATGCCATTTCCGGATACCAACTTGCATAGAACCCAGCCTGCCATCAAGCAGAATTCGCTCTGCTTACCAATTGTTTTCGGTTACATACGAATTCCCCGAATTCCCCGAATTCCCCGTTTTTGAAAAACTCTCGTCATGCCATCCATCCATGGCCGCACACGTACTCTCCGTAACAGGTATCCTAATACCTACGCGGTCGCCGATGATCCCTGGGCCACAGTCTCGATATCAATCTTCGGCAAGCTTGAGCCGGTTCCACCGAGATTAGTAGCCTTGGTCTCCGGGTTTTTGGTGTAGTAGTTTGAAATGGCTGATTTGATCGCATCCTCTGCCAGCATAGAGCAATGTACTATGGTATAATTAGCAAAGAGTTCCGCATATTACGGCAGGTAGTACTTACGTTTCACTGGAGGTAGACACAATTCTTTGGCAATCTCCGTATTCCGTACCCTTCCGGCCTCCTCCAATGTCATCCCCCGAACCAGCTCCGTCAAGTATGATGATGAGGCGATTGCTGAACCGCATCCAAAGGTCTTAAACTTCACATCGGAGATGGTGTTGTTGGTGGGATCCACCCGGATCTGGAGCTTCATCACATCACCACAAGCTGGAGCGCCAACAAGTCCGGTTCCGACATCGGTATCGGCCTTGGACATGCTTCCCACATTGCGCGGCCGAGAATAATGATCAAGCACCTTCTCGTGGTATTGTCTACGGCCATTTGCGATGCGGTTCGCGATGACGGGTGTTGCAATCCGTGCCGAAGAAGGTCCAAATGCCCGGGTCGGAGTTGATAATACTCTCGCGGCAGCCCGCGGAGCAGTAGCGATAGCCCGTTGAAACATCGTAGATTCCGCAGTTGTGTAATAGATCAATTTCGTCCAAATGGTAGGGGTTTTAACGTTTATCGAGGTTGATAATGAGGTAGGTGGTTGTAGAATTTCGAGGTCTGTGGGTATTGAGTAAGATGATGAGGATCAGATAAACGGTTACCGCGGGAGATCTAGAAATATGTAATCACTAGCCCATGGGTGGCAAATTCCGGTGCACGTGACGACCCCATAATCAACCCCCTCCCACCAGTGATAAACGTACCCCCATAGTAAAGATAGCAAAGTGACAAATCCGGAGTACATACAGTACTTCCAGGCTACAACCCCGCCCCTCTCTCGTCATCCCGCCATTTTGTCATGTTTGCTCAAGTTTAGACCTCTTTGACTGGACAACAGCAACAGCTTCCTTCGATCACAACCAAGCCCATCATCCACAGCTAAACACGAAACACTTTATTATGGACATCTAATTGTCCCAAGCTCTCGTGAATTCCGGAGACCACAATACTATAATCTGTCACAGTGTCACAGACTCTTTCTTTCTCCATACGCTCGCTCCAGGCACAGCACAACATGGCGTGTAAACATGTCGAATCTTTGGGTAAGCTGGTGACACTCGCAATCCAACCCACTTCATATCCCCTTTTCCTTGTCCCACAGGTTTAATTTTGTGGCCCGCTAGTCTCCTGGTTACCAACCTACTAACTGGACCGATCAGAGCTGCGCCCGCCAGGCCCAAATCAAGCTGTCTACCGCGAAGACTGCACACAGTGCTTTGATTCTATTGTGAGCATATGCAAAATCTTTGGACATTGCAACAATGGGTTGTTAATATTCTTATCTAGGATGATTCGACGGGACTCGATGTTTGCCTCTATTGCTTCAATGGAGGATGCACCGGCGAGAGGAACCACAGCCAGCTGCATTATGCTCGGTCACAGCACCCCCTTGTTCTCAACATCCGGCGTACCAAGCGAGTAATTGTTCGGGATGAACCCAGACAAAAGATGTCGAAGCTCGCCATATCTGCAGAAACAGAAGCCGATCGCTTTGATACCCACTTGGTTGTTCGCTGCTACGAGTGCGGGATTGATGATGTGGATACAACTTCAGCCCGTATCGCATCAGTTGTTGACGGAGTCATGAAAGCAAACACATTTTCTAGACAAGAAGAAGTCAAAGCATGGGAACAGGAGATTACGTCTTGCGAGCATGTTCTTACGCTCGCCCAAGAACCGGCACGAGCGATCGAGTCTCAAGATCTTGGCCACTGTTCGATGTGCAGCTTGCAAGAAAACCTTTGGCTATGTCTCCAGTGTGGGAACTTGGGTTGTGGCCGAGCCCAATTTGGCGGAGTTGGTGGACAGTCTCACGGTTTGGCACACGCCGATGCATCGCACCACGCTGTTGCCGTCAAGTTGGGATCAATAACCCCAGAAGGCACAGCCGACGTGTACTGTTACCAATGTGACGAGGAGAGGGTCGATGAAGATCTCGGGAAGCATCTAGCTCACTGGGGCATTATTCTTGCTGAGCGCGAGAAGACAGAAAAGAGTCTCACGGAAATGCAGATTGAGCAGAATCTAAAGTGGGAATTTTCCATGACCACTGAAGATGGCAAGGAGCTCAAACCACTATTTGGCCCTGGCCTAACGGGTCTCAATAATCTCGGCAACAGCTGCTATTTGGCCAGTACAGCCCAGTGCCTATTTTCGCTACCTCAGTTTCAAAAACGATACTTCCACCCCGAGGAAGAACCCTCACAAGTCCAGGAGCCGGCGCAAGACCTTGAGACCCAATTGCGAAAGATCGCCGATGGCCTTCTCTCTGGTAGATACTCAAAGCCCGATTCAGACGTCGTTGCATCCGAGTACTCGGCAGAGATTCCTTGTCAAAAAGGTCTCGCCCCATCGATGCTGAAACATCTAGTTGGTCGCGGGCACGTCGAGTTTTCAACAATGCGTCAACAGGATGCCTTTGAGTTCCTGCTGCATCTCTTCAAGCTCATCAATCGTTCTCAGCATCCGCCTGCATTGGGCGACCCAACAGATGCATTCCGATTCGTCATGGAGCAGCGGCTACAGTGCCTTGCATGTAAGAAAGTTAAATACAGTACGGAAGAACAGGATAATATTTCGGTCCCACTTCCTGTCCGAAAGGTCAAGCCGCAAGAAGGTGAATCAGAGCCATCTAGTTCTGCAGGAGAATACGAACCTGTCACATTTAAAGAATGCTTGGACAGCTTTACCGCAGAGGAGGTTGTTGAATTAACTTGTGCCTCTTGTGGGAGCAAGGACGGTTTTACCAAGAGATCCCTTTTCAAGACGTTTCCCGCGGTCCTAGCCGTAAATGCTAGACGAATCATGCAGGTGAATTGGGTGCCGACGAAGGTGGACGTCCCAGTTCTCGTTGGGGATGAGCCTATCACGCTAGATAGCTACAAGTCGCTTGGCAAACTGGACACCGAGGAGCTTATGCCCGAGGATGTAGGAAGCGCCCAGCCATCCTTCACAGCAAACCCAGAAGCTCTTTCAAACCTGGAGCAGATGGGGTTCCCCGTCGCTCGCTGCGAGAAGGCGTTGCATGCGACTGGCAACAGTGATGCGAACGCGGCCATGGAATGGCTTTTTGCTCACATGGAGGATCCGGATATCGATGAGCCGTTGGTTCTTGGAAACTCTGCTGGACCGGCAGCTCCTGTGGATGCCGAGAAACTTGAAAACCTTGGCAATATGGGCTTTAGCCCAAACCACGCCCGTAAAGCTCTGAAGGAAACTGGAGGCGACATGGAGCGGGCTGTTGACTGGCTCTTTAGTCACCCTGATGACCAGGGCGATGTTGACGACGGTGGCCAAACTTCGGATGTAGGTCGCCAGAACGAGACGCCTGGTTCTGACGCTTTGCCCGCCAGGTTTGAGCTGCAGTCGATAATCTGCCATAAGGGTGGCAGCATCCACGCCGGGTAAGCTGAGCTAGTCCATTCTTATAACTTATTGCGTGCTAACATTCAGTAGCCACTATGTAGCCTTCATTAGGCGGCAGCTTGAGTCGAACAAGGCCAAGTCATGGGTACTCTTCAACGATGAGAAGGTTGTGGAGGCTGAAAATGTGGAGGAGGTGAAGAAATTTGCCTATGTATATTTCCTAGAGCGTCTGTAATCGTCTACCGGGAGCTTGAGTTATCAAGCGTCAACATAAACTGCGTCTTTACTAGGATGTTGCTTGACTGGAATATGATAAACTACGAGCCCATTTGAGTGTATTATTATTCCACTAGAACAGTTATGATTTTGTCGTCGAGATAAAGTGATGTTGAGGCCTTGACACGTATGCAAAAAAATAAAACTGTTACCAATACCACAATAAAACAGAAATACTCGCATCGACAGCCGTTGACCCAGACAATAGAGTTGGAACATCCACTGTTGCAATACAGCTCAACTTCACAAATGGTGATTGGTACCTCAGGCACACATGCCCCTCACCACCACTCTACGCGAACGCGTACACAAACCCCACCCAACCCAACATCGCGTCAACCGCGCATTTGTCGCCTCTTCATTATCTGCCTTTTCAGCCTCCTTCACGTATCTCGCCAACAACAAACGACACAACCAGAAATCATGGCCACCGATCTTGCAGCATCGAAGATTACACCCGGAGTTCTGGAGTTTGTCTATCTGCCGTAATCAGACCATAGTCTGTGGAGCTGACTAACGTTATCCAGTGCAATCTTCAACGACCCCGAACGACGCGCCACAGACTTCCCAGTACCAGTATGCCAGTGCGTCCAGATTAAGCCTCTGGCTTCCCAAGGCAATGGAGCAGAGAGATACAGGGTGGTTCTCAGTGACACCAAGAACTTTGTACAGAGCATGCTCGCTACAGGTATGACGGATGATGGACATCAGGTGGCACACCGGCATCTAACAACAGTACAGGGGCCAACCACTTCATACACGACCAGAAGCTGAAGAAGGGTTCGCTGGTGCGCCTGAAGCAATTTCAGGCAAATGCCCTCAAGGGCAAGCGGTCAGTTAGCCCCAGGTGTCCTCTATTTCGGACACTAACTATTCTAGGATCCTGGTAATTATGGATATCGACGTTTTGGCCGAGTTTGGCGAGCCAGATAAGATTGGAGACCCCCAGGCGTTGAAGGTGAAAGATGAGGAGGAAGATGTGAAGCCTGCCCCAGGCGCCGTATCAGGCGCCGGGTTCTACGGAAACAAGCCCGCTCAACAACCAGCACAGGCACAGCAATCGCTCCCGTCTCGAACCGGACCTTCGAGCTCTGCAGCACATGGAAACATATACCCAATTGAGGCGTTGTCGCCCTATGCACATAAATGGACCATCAAAGCTAGGGTATCGAACAAATCGGAAATCAGGACATGGCACAAACAGAGTGGCGAGGGGAAGCTGTTCAGTGTCAACCTGCTGGACGAAAGCGGCGAGATCAAGGCCACAGGGTTCAACGAGCAGTGCGACCAGCTATACGACTTATTCCAGGAGGGATCCGTGTATTACATTTCGTCGCCATGCCGGGTTCAACTTGCAAAGAAGCAGTTCACAAATCTCCCAAACGACTACGAGTTAACCTTTGATCGGGAGACGCAGGTTGAAAAGGCCGAAGACCAAGAGAATGTCCCACAAGTCCGATTCAACTTCACAAACATCGCAAATTTACAGACGGTAGAGAAGGACACGACGATTGATATCATTGGAGTGCTCAAGGAGGTCGCCGATGTCACCCAGATAGTGTCAAAGTCAACCAGTAAGCCATATGACAAACGAGAGCTGACTCTCGTCGACGACAGTGACTTCTCTGTTCGTTTGACCATCTGGGGAAAGACTGCTGTTTCTTTTGATGCTCAGCCCGAATCGATTGTTGCGTTCAAAGGAGCCAAGGTCTCGGATTTTGGTGGGAGGAGTTTGAGCTTGCTTTCATCTGGTTCGATGTCTCTTGACCCTGACATACAAGAGGCTCATAAACTCCGGGGCTGGTACGATACTCATGGACGCAGCAACACCTTTGCATCTCATTCTGGAATGGCGAGTGCTGGAGCTGCAGGAGGCCGTCAAGATCCCGTCATGACCGTTGCCAAGGTTTACGAGGACAACCTGGGCACGACCGAGTCGACAGACTACTTCTCTACCAAGGCAACTATCGTCTACATCAAGCAGGAGAACTTCGCCTATCCAGCATGCATAAGTGACGGATGCAACAAGAAGGTTACGGACATGGGCGATGGGACATGGCGCTGCGAGAAGTGCGATGTCAATCACCCCAAACCGGAGTACAGATATATCATGTCCCTCAACGTCAATGACCACACTGGCCAGCTCTGGCTGAGCTGCTTTGACGATGTTGGACGGCTGATCATGGGCATGTCGGCCGACCAGCTGATGAGTCTGAAGGACAGCGATGACCCGGCTGCGGGGCGCGCATTCGAGGAGGCCAACTGCAAGACTATGTTGTTTAAGTGCCGGGCCAAGATGGACAGTTTCCAGGACCAGCAACGGTAAGCTTTCCCATCGGTGACTTTTGTTGAGAATCTGCTAATGGAAGTGATATAGTGTGCGTTATCAGGTTACCGGCGCAAGTCCCGTCAACTACGCGAACGAAGCACAGAAGCTGGCTGAGCTGATTAAACTGTACAACATCTGATTATTATGAGCGTCAAATAGTCTGGGTTTCTCATCGTGGATTGTCGGATTCGGGTTGTGAAGAGTAGCTGGGAGGGTTTTGCTATGGACTGGATGCGGGAGATCTCACTTGTATCGAAAATGAGTCGTATGGCTGAATGGGGATAAATATTAAGTTAATGTTACAACCAACCACTGAGAGGCCAAAAAAAATGAAGATAAATTATTCACCACCATTGAATTATCCCACCTTTTTAATTGTACCGTAGAAATCGTGCACGCATGTGTAAACTTGGGTTAAGTGAAGTGAAGTGTTTTTATTTGCTTTGCTGACTGAAACGGGGAGTAATCACGTGTATCACCACATTTACCCTGTCTGCCTGGACTATCATCCAACCAACCCAATCGGCCCGCATCCAGCGCTTTGCCAACACCACTCCCCTCCTCCCTCACTCTACCTACCCTGCCCAGCGCACCCCGAGCCTGCCCCTGCGTTAGCGCACGCCTCCCTGCCTACGACGGCGCATCCTCTGCCCTGCAGCCTGGCTCTTATCTCCCAGCTCTCGCGCACCACCTCTACCCACGATAGCAATCCTCCCCTCTCCACAGAACCCACCAGCAGTCCTACCACTCCCACCCACCACCGTGCTTGCCACCATCCATCCCTTCCCAGCTGCCCCAGGAACTGATTTCGTGAGCAGCTGAGGTGTGCGGAGCGGGTATTACCGACGCCCGCGCTGCGACGGCCGGGCCAACGCACCCGCGATCCGGAGCACCCGGCAGCGGCGGTGGGAAAACGGGAGGAAATTTCCAAAAATGGAACGGTGCTTCTGGAGGGCAGCAGCCGGGCATATCCGTTGCGTAGAGCGGTATCTATCTAGGCAGCTAGAGGTTTGTTTACCCCAAGCCCACCTATCTCCGTACTACGTACACCAGCTTAGTTGCTCGGTACCAAGAATCCTGTTTTGTTTTCTTCTTATTACAGACAAGACAGTAAGTTTGCTAAAGACCGGCTCCCCGGCATCTACGGCAAATCTCGCTTTTTCCTACTGTACCTACCCTACCACCCACCACCACCACACGTAACTTGGATAAGTAGTAGACCAGCCAACCCACAACCCCCAACCCAAACCCCATCCATCCATCCATCCATCCAGCGCGATGCACCCCCCACTCTTCCCACCCGTTCTATTCGTAGGATACACTGACTTACCCGTCCCAAGTGGGTATTGTAGCGCGTGGATTCACGATACGAGGTTCGATAGTGTGGTCTATACCAAGGATGGGGCGGTATAGGGCGGAAGGGTTTTTCGCTCTCAAACGGTTCTGGGACGGGGGTGGAGGGGTCTGGACTGGTGGTTAGGGTGGAGATGGTTGGCGGACTTGGGGGGTGGGAGTGGCTGGATGGGTGGGAAGTGGGAAGTGGCGGGAGGGAAGTTGGTTTTTGGGGTTCTTGGTTGGCTTGGTTAGTTTGGTTAGTTTGGTTGGCTTTGTTGTTTGTTTTGTTGTTTTGTTGTTGTTGATGTGGTGGAGGTTTGTTGTGGACGGGAGGGAGGAAATAGATGGTAGTGAAGAGCTGGGGAATGCAGTCCATGGTAGGGGTTTCGGAGGAAAGCAGACCGAAAAAGTGAGGCTGTGAATGGAAGAAATGGGCTGGCATGGTGGCCGCCAAACGTCAAGTTAGCAGACAGGGACAGGGCGAGAGAGAATATGTTGGTTAATGTTTCGTATTTGCCTGAGCCCTCCATCTATCCAAATGGTAAGTAAAGGGTCCAAGCCCATCAGGGTGAAGTGAAATCCTCAAAAATCTCGTCCAATCCATCCATCCATCCCAATCCGTCAAAAGCGGTGCTCACGAAGAAAATAAATGGTGTGTGAAGGTTATGGCCATGAATTAGAGAACACATTAAAGACTCCATAGAGCAATGCAAAACACCTCATCTTTAAATTAATAAAATCCCTCTCATCTAATCCTCACATCCCGACCATCCCACAAACCACAAACTCTCCCCCCTATTAAATCCATCCCATGAAATTTCAAAATCGCAAAAGCGTGCCGATCATTTTGTCCCACGTTGAAGGAAAGATTGTAGTTGTTTTATCTTGTCATTTTTTGCTGCAGTCCGGTTCCAAGAAGAGAATCGTGCGTCATCACCAGCAACTCAGTCTTGAGCTACTTACAAGATGTAAGCAGCAAGACCGAGGAGACCGGCAAGGCTGGCGGCCGAGCCGACGACGGCGCGGTTGGCGCTGCCGGCGAAAGGAGGCTGGGTAGCCTGAGGAGTCTCGGTGCCGACTGGGACTGGGACGACGGGGGTGGTCACTGGGGTGGTGGAGTTGACGTAGGTTGGGGCAGCTGGCTGGGCGCTGGAGAGGGAGAGAAAGTTAGCTAGGTGTTTCTTTTTCGATCTGGGTGGTGATCTTGAGGGGAGGCTTACCAGGTGCTGCAGACGACAACGGGGGTCACGGTGACTGGCTTGGAGATGGTGCAAGGGCAGTCGGTGATGGTGAGGGTGGTGGCCTCAGTGATGGTGTAGGTCTTGTCGTTGTAGGTCAGGGTGGTGGCCGCTGGGCAGTAGGTGGTGTAAGCAGTGACGACCTCGGTGACGTAGGTGACGTTGCTGTGGGCAGCGACGGTGGCCACGAGGGCAGCGGCGACGGCGGCGACGGTGAATTGCATCTTGAAGATTTGGGAGTTTGAATTTACTTTAAAAGTAAAAACGTGAGGTTGATTAGATGAGGTTTGGTAGGGTTGAGAGGGCGGAGAAACGAATGTAAGTGACTAAAAGTCTGGATTGTTGTATGAGAGCGAATGTGTTGGGTGAGGAGGAAGGAAGGAAAGGATGGAAAGGGTCGGGCGAGGAAACGATCTTATACGGAATGGTAAGCGGGTTTGATGTGGGTGTGATGGGTGTTGATGGGGGACGGGGGGGGA